>LOJH01046449.1:3203-13396 GCA_001685095.1 Ellobius talpinus
ATTGCCACTTGACTGTGGCTTACTGGCATGAGTCTAACCAGCGTCTGTCTCAGACAAGAGAGCCATGGTGTCTGCCTGACTCTGTTCTTCTTCCCAGAATTCTGTTTTGTCTTCCCCACCTACCTGAGTTCCGCCCTATCAACTAGGCCAAGGCAGTTTCTTTAATAACCAATGAAAGCAACACAAATACAGAAGGACCTCCTACAACACCCCCTTCCTCCTGCTCCCCCTACCTTCTCCCCATCCCACCTTTCATCCTCTCTGCAGAGAGGATAAGACCTCCCATGGGGAGTCAACAGAGTCAGTCACATCACATTGAGGAGCAGGACCAAGGCCCTTCTCCCTGTATCTAGGCCGAGCAAGGTATCCCTCCATAGGAAATGGGCTCCAAAGAGCCAGTTTGTGTATTAGGTGCCCTTGATTGTTAAGAACAGTAATTGTTGTCATTTAACCTATCCTGTAAAATAGGCCACTTGTTCAAAATGGAAGTTACACAGGGCACTGGTGCAGACACAGTGCTGTGGGTTGGCATAGTTGAGGGGGTTCCTTGAACTTCAGTTCCTGGGATAGGGTAAATCTTTTCATTGGGTTTGTTCCAGTGTTTGGGTGAAATCTACCAAATGTGAGGTCTCTTTTTCCAAGTATTGCTCTTTGACATCTCTCCTCCCAATGGACTATTTTAGAAGAAATGGAGCCGTTACCCACATCAAGATTCAGAACACTGGAGACTACTATGACCTCTATGGTGGGGAGAAGTTTGCCACCTTGGCTGAACTGGTCCAGTATTACATGGAGCATCATGGGCAGCTGAAAGAGAAGAATGGAGATGTTATTGAGCTCAAGTACCCACTGAACTGTGCAGACCCAACCTCTGAAAGGTCAGTGCCATCTTAGTGAGCACAAATCTGTACTCTAAGGCTGTGTCCTGTGTGCCTGCCTTATGGGACACATAGGATCTGTGTGACTTCAAAGGCTGGTGTCTGTCCTTCGTACTGTTAAAACATTGTTTTGTTTGTGACAGGATCTAGTATAGTTCAAGGTGACCTGGAACTCACTGTGTAGCTGAGGATTACTGAATTACTGATCTTCTTGCCTCTACCTCCCGAGTGCTAGGGCTACAGACATGCCTTACCATGCCTGACTTATGTGGTACTGGAGATTGAGCACAGGCTTGGCCATGCCAGGGAGGCTCTCTACACACTGAGCTACATGCCCAGCCCTGCAGTCTATTAAAGTAAGAATGATGGCGTCCGTTTATGCAGAATGCCCTTTTCTTGCAGCAGCTGCTGTCAGTGTTCTACAGCGCTCTCACATTTTCCCCAAGTAGATTTAGATGTACTTGAATCCTAAGGTTTATCAACAGCCAGTGATACAGATGCTGAAACAGCAGCAGTGCTCCATGGTGGCTCAGTCCAGTTGTTCAGCAGCACTACCAACAGAGGTCAGGCTAAGCCCATTGCTTTTCATCCTCTTTATAATGTTATCTCCCAAATGCGTGAGCGTGACTGTCTGTAGAGAATTGCCACTGTGTCTATTGGGAACTGTCATGTTGTGGAGTTCTTGCTGTGTGTTTGGAGTTGAGAGCTGGTACTTGCTTTATTTGCCCTAACATTGGCTTCTGACTGCAGATTCTGGGTCTGTATATCTTGTCTTTCTCCAGTTTCTGTATTATGTGCTAGTAGTTTGTTTCTCTGGCTACTATAGCCTCATGCTGTCTCCACCTCTAGTTCTGCATGTACTTTTCTAGTGGTGTGTAGCTGGTCAAGGCTTCGGGGATGAGTGTTACCCACTAGGGTGTGCTTGTTTTCTTACCTAAAGCCATGGCTTTCCTGTGGCTCTGTTATGATGTTTCTGTGGTGACTTAAGAGCTGAGTTGTCTCAGAATCTGCCATTTGATGGCCCTAGACAGCCTGCATCAATACTCTCCAGCATAATAGTTAAAGTACGGCCTTCTGGGTTCCATTGTAGACATTGCTCTCTCTGCTTGTGCGAGCTCACACTCTTAGGGAAATCTCTGTCCTTGCTCCAAGATGTACATACCGTTAAAGCTTGACTGATAATCCAATGTACTTGAAGAACTGGACAGCAGCTCTCGGGAGGCAGAGGCAGGTGGATCTTTGTGAGTTTGAGGCCAGCCTGGTCTACAAGAGCAAGTTCCAGGGCAGGCACCAAAACTACAGAGAAACCCTGTCTCGGAAAACCAAAAAAGAAAAAAAAAGATCCATTCTTATGTAATGTCAACAAACACAGATTCATGATTATTTTGTCTCTTTCATAACTTGTTTATTTGTTGCTTGAGTTCAGGTCTTCTGTGGGTTGGGCTTGCCTCCTGATGGCTGTGTAGCTGAAGATGACCTTGAGATCCTCATTTTTTGCCTCCACTCTCCAGTGTATGATGTCTCAGTCAGGGTTTCTATTACTATGATAAACACCACGACTAAAAACAGCTTGGGGAAGAAAGGGCTTATTTCATTTTACAGCTTATAGCCCATCATTTAGGGAAGTCAGGGCAGGAACTCAAGGCAGAACCTGAAGGCAAAACTGATGTAGAGGCCATGAGGGAATGCTGTTTACTGGCTTGTCCTCTTGGTTTGCTCAGCTTCCTTTCTTATAGCACCCAGAACCACCAGTGAAAGGATGGCATGACCAACAGTGGGCTGTGCCCTCCCCCATCAATATTCTATTAAGGAAATGCACCACATACCCATCTGGAAGGAATATTTTCTCTCTTGAGACTCTCTCTTCCCAAATGATTCTAGCTTGTGTGAAGTTGACATAAAACTAGTAAGCACACATGAATTCTAGGCATATGCCACCATGCCCAGGCTGGTAACTTTTTCTTATCTTTTCACTAAATGGCTGCAACTCAACATTTGGTTCTTTTAGGGTTAGGCACTTAAAGTCAAGTGCATTTTTAAAAGATGGGAAGTTTAAAAGAAAATAGGAAGCATTGAAGGTATTGTTTTCTTTCCTCCCTCCCTCCCTCCCTCCCTCCTTCCGGGACAAAGTTTCTCTGTGTAGCCCTGGTTGTCCCAGAACTCACTCTACTCTATAAACCAGGCTGGCCTCGAATTCAGAGATCCATCTGCCTCTTGTCTCCTGAGTGCTGGGATTAAAGGCATGTGCCACCATCATCTGGCAAATATTGTTTTCAAATGATCCTGGGCTCCTTTTTAAAATTTAGTGGAGGCTTGGTTTGGTGGCATTGCCTGTGATCTCAGCACTCAGGAGCCTGAGGCAGAAAGATCCATGGCTCAAGACCAACCTGGGCTATACAGTGAGATTGTCTCAAAAAAGAAAAACAAACTTTAGTTGTCGTTTTTTTAACATATCTTTGTTATTTTCCTATCTGTTTGGGATGCAGAATCTGTGTAGTCAGACCGTCTGCCCCTTGGAGGAAGTTGTCTGTTTGGAATCTGTGTTGAGGAGTGCTGGCTCAGTGTGTTACATGAAAGAATACTGCATACCCCAGCTGAACTCAACTTGTTTCCTTTTCAAACACTTAGGTGGTTCCATGGTCACTTGTCTGGAAAAGAAGCAGAGAAACTGCTAACAGAGAAGGGTAAGCATGGCAGCTTTCTTGTCCGAGAGAGCCAGAGCCACCCTGGAGACTTTGTTCTCTCTGTCCGCACCGGTGATGACAAAGGGGAGAGCAATGATGGCAAGTCCAAAGTGACCCACGTCATGATCCGATGTCAGGTAGGGCACCAAGGGGACTGTGGGTCTGGTGCAGTGGCATCTTGGGGGTGGGGGGGACACGACTGACTTCTACTGAGAGAACACTAGACACCCACACATTGAGATTATCTTATCTTTGTTTGCTCATGGCTGTCTCTCCTGTGTATGTCTCATCGTTTTGAAGCGCTGTTACTTTTGTTGTTTTTTTTTCTTTTTTTTTTTGTTGTTATGTTTTTGTTGGCTTTGTTTTTGTTTTCAGTTTTTTGAGACAGGATTTCTTTGTGTAGCCCTCGCTCCTGGAGCTGACTCTGTAGACTGGCCTCTAATTCACAGAGATCTGCCTGCCTCTGCCCAGTTGTTTTTGTTTTTCTGAGATAGGATCTCTCTGTGTATCCCTGGCTGTTCTGAAATTCACTATTATGGTTAGCCAGGCTTGGAACCTACAGATCTCTGCCTACCTTTGCTTCCCTAGTGCTACCACCATGCCCAATTTTCGCTTCTAGTTTTTCTTTTGTGTCCATCTCTGCACATGTTCAGTGCACACTGCCTCTGCTCTGTGGAATTGGCTGTCCTAAGGAGTGTCACAGGCGATTGACATTGTTTGTGGATATCCACCCCCTGGGGTCAACAGTCTTCAGCATCCTGTCTATCTAAACATGTGCAGGCTTTCTTGTCCCATCTAGCTTCTCAGCTGTGTATGTGATATTACATGAGCACTGATGCCACGCTAGGCATTTTGAAGAGTCTGGAGGTGATGGGAAATGTCTTGCAGCCTGTGGAGCTTTTATTTGATTTCAATTTAATTAACTTTTGTATCATTTCTTGTCTTTGATGATGGGATGAAACCTAGCACCTGTTCCACCGCTGAGTATCCGCAGCCCCCACCCCATCCCCTCATCAGTGCTGTTGCTTCTTTTCCTTCACAGTACTATGGACATTGGGAGTCAGTCTCTGGGCTTCAATTGATAGTGTTTAGTTTTTTGCAGTCACGCTCATTAAGTGTACCCATCACCTTCAGATGTTCTCTTGGCAAATCTCCAGTGCATGTAACCCTGTCCACTGTTGTCACCATGCTGCAGATTGGGGTTCCTGAGCCTGTTCACCATACAGAGAGGGTCTGTGTGTCACCAGTAGCTTCTCCTGCACCCAAGTCCTTCATAGCCACCATTTGATCTCTTGTCACTCTGTATTGGATTTTTTTTTTTGGATCTACACATAAATGAGGTGGCACATGTTCCTTTCAGCACTTGGCTTATTTGATTTATTGGGAGGGCCTCTTGCCTCACCCAGTTGTCACCAATGACAAGACTTTCTTCTCAAGGCCCAGTGTGGCTCCACTGTGATGACACGGACATGATACATGTGTGTCTTGTTCTCATCATGCCCTCTAGACAGACATGTGGCTTGGTTTTACAAGTGTACAGGTTAAGTGTCGCTAAGAACACAGTGGCTTCAGGAGAGTGGGAAGACAGTAACCTAGCTTGAGGTAATGAACACCATCTGTTTTGGTTTTGAAAGGAACTGAAATACGACGTTGGTGGAGGAGAGCGCTTTGACTCTTTGACGGACTTGGTGGAGCATTATAAGAAGAATCCCATGGTGGAGACTCTGGGTACCGTCCTGCAGCTCAAGCAGGTTAGGAAACTGAAGCTGCTTCTACTAGGAGAATGTTAGCGTGGAGTCTCTCACATGTGTATACCAGTCAGCACCCCATCTCTGTGACAAGATGCGTGAGGACTGGTTAATAGGGGCAAGAGCTAGAGGAGTCAGCACACAGTCACTTAGCCCTGCTGCTTTGGGCATCTGGTGACACCTTTACCATGGTGGGAGCACATGGGGATTGTTTACCACATGGCTGAGAAACAGAGGCAGGAAGGGCCCTGATCTGCTTCAGTGCCCTGCCCCTGACTGTCTTCCCTAGTCTTCTAGGTAGACTCTACCTTCTAAAGGTTCTGCTACCTCCCGGTAGCACCTAGGGTTGGGATCAAACCTTCAACACGTGGCCCGTTGGATGATATTCAAGATCCATAGTGTAATGTAGAAGTAGATAGAATATCAGCAGTTCCTCATACTGTGCTCGTCTTCAGTCAGGCTGGGCACGCAATCTCTAGTTTCTTCACTCACAAATCACCTCCTTTAGTATTTGGAAACATCTAGTTGCTGTGTCATTTCCACATCTGTGAAAGACCTCATAGAGTGAACCCAGTGCACACCACACTTGAACTCTGGCATATATGACCTGCCTTCTTTCAGAGGTTTTTTTTTTCTTCAGTCCTGGGGAATCAAACCTCAGGGATTTGCATGCTAGACAAGTGCTCACCACTGAAGTACATCCCAGCGCCCACATGTGTAGACTTTATTTTGTGCTTTACTTTTGACAAAGAGTCTTGCCGTGTAGCCCTTCTAGTCTCATGACTTTCCTGCCTCCATGCTGGGATTATACATATGTACTATTGTGCCCTTTAAAAGAAATCTTCAGTGGCTGGAGAGATAGCTCAGCAGTTGGGAACATTGGCTGCTTTCCATAGGACCCTGGTTCAATTCCTAGCACCCACCTGGCAGCTCACAACCATGTGTAACTCCAGTTCCAGTGATTCTGACTCTTTCCCACAGACATGCAAGCCAAACACCAATGAACATTAAAAAAACCAGAACAAAGCCAGAAGTGTTCACTGCAAATTACTGGTAGTTCCCTTTGGGGCACATACTTTCTCAGCTTTGAGTCTTTGCTATTTCACTTTTTTTTAATAAAACTTTTTATTGATTCTTTGTGAATTTCACATTATGCACCCCAATCCCACTTATCTCCCCATCTCACCATGTTCACTGTCTGCTCTTGCAACCTTCCCTCCAAAAGGAAACAAAAAAATAAACAAAAATAAATCTCACTGGAAGCTGCTGTGTGTCATGGTGTGTCACACAGTAAACCCTTTTGTCCAAACAGCTTCATTTACAAATGTTCGCTGCAATGAGTCACTGGACTGGGTCTAGGCCTCTGGCTTCTGATACACTATCAATACTGGATCCTCACCCAGAATCCTCTCGGAGAGCTTGTTGTTGCCCTGTGTGTGGAGATGCCGCAGCTGTGGTTCTGCAGGACTGGCCACTTCATGTGCTCCAGCAGTTCATGGAGTAGATGTTGGGTCGGGCCAACTCAAAGCCCAGAATGTAGGTTTGGGTGGGAGCTAAGTTGGTCAGCCCTCCTATACCCTCGCAACCAGGGCCAGCTCTCCTGATTTGCCCAGGTGAAGGGAGGGGCCAGTTCTACCTGTGGCAACTGGCAAGGGGCAGGACAGGCTTTCCTGAGCTCAGCTGTTTCACTTTTATGAGAGTGGTCCCATCTGGAAATCGTGCTGTGATTTAACAATCAAATCTAGAAATCTAGGTTTGAAATTGCATCAGCTGAGTTGCTAACATGTTCATTGAGAATGAAGAGACTTTTCCTGATGGAACAGAAGAGAAAGTGAAAGTTCATTTCGAAGTGATCTTGGGGCTCAGAGTGGCTTAGGTAGAGTGCTGGTGTTTTTGAGTTCTATCCCTGCAGCCCACCTAAACAAGAAAGGGGAAAACCATCTCCTCAGTACTGCCCCTGATCTCCACACACGTCACTGTCATGCCACGTGCACACACATCTCATGTACCACACACACGCATCCACGCAGGCACGCACACTGATACACATCACTCACAAACATGTGAACACACTACACAAACACAACCCATATGCATGCATGAATACACGAATGCACACATGTACACACAGGTGCACACAGGCACACATAGGCACACACATGAACACATTTGGGATGATGCATATCCTGCCTTTGCTTTTGTGAAGTCTTTTTCGTTCTGTGTTAACACTGTTAAACATGTTTTCTTCCTTTCCCACCACTGCTGAACCCAACAGCCCCTCAATACAACTCGTATTAATGCTGCTGAAATCGAAAGCCGTGTTCGAGAGCTAAGCAAGCTAGCTGAGACCACAGATAAAGTCAAACAGGGCTTTTGGGAAGAATTTGAGGTAAGTTACTGACAGGTTGGTTTTATGTGAGTTATTAAGTGCTTTTTTTTAAACAGGTGAGAAGAATGTCTTTGCTGTGGCATGGAGCAGGTCTCTCAGGGGACTTGTTTAAAGCAGAAAGGCATTGTATTCCTGGGAAGGGGTTGGCAGCTTGTCTCAGATGGATGAGCCAGCAGCTCTATTTGTTGGTTCAGACCCACTGGCAGGACCCCAGAAAAACCAAAGGATCGAATTCCTCTGGCATCCAAGGGGCTTCAGACAAACTGAAGCTTCCTTGCTTTTAGTGAAACCAGGAGAAGGGCCCAGGTTCGTTTAACTGTGAGTTCACACTAATAACAGGGAAGTTAAGGGGTTCAGGTGTGAGCCTGCCCTGTGGCTCTGTGTGCTCATTGTCTGCTGACCCATGTATCCTGGTCTTTTTTCTCTCCTTGTGCATTTGTCTGGAGCCTTGGCCTCTTTCCTTCCACAGTCACACTCCTATGTCACTCATGCCTGCGTACAGTTCATTTCATGTTTTTTTTTTCTCAAGACTGGGTAGACCTGGCTGTTTTGGAACTCACTGTGTAGACCAGGCTGGCCTTGAATTCACAGAGATCTGCCTGCCTCTGCCTCCTGAGTGCTGGGATTAAAGATGTGTGCCACTATGCCCAGCTTAAAGAATATTTTTAATTTATTCTTTAATAGTTTGGTATACAGCTATCTTGCTGATTCCTACTCTCTTCCGTTTCCACTCTCCTCTCTCCACTTTTTGTTTTACAGGAGTGGTTAGGCTGTGCTTTGTATAGGACTTGAGGATTCACAGCTTTGTGTGCCACCATGTGCCAGACAGCTTTCAGAGAGGAGTGCTAGTTCTATTCCACAGAGGAGTGTGAGGTCAGAGGTCTAGTAGATTGCCCACCTTCTTTAGCACAGATGCTGATAATCCTAGCCCCGGGGATGGGTCCATTCTAGAACATTACTGGTGCTTGCTCCGCAGTGATGGGTCTGGTCTCATACTAGGCATTGGGGTGAGCTCTTCAAACACCATGGAGAGGCACAACAGACAGGGTCTCCATCATTTGGAAGTTTGTTGTTGGAAGAGAAACAACAGGGATGAGGGTGTCATTGAAAGTGTGACGAGAGCAGAATAAGCCATGAGGTCATCTTTAAATTCTTTATTTAGTTATTGGTCCTGTGGATCAAATGCAGGACTTTGTGCCAGCAGAGCATGTTACTGAGCTGTAACCCATCCATATTACCTCTTTTTTAAAAAGCTTGAATATGTCTATAAAGATGAGCCTTTTGTCACCAGTGCAGCCAGTACTGCCATACTTACCAATCAAATACTGCATTCATTTCTTTTTATTCAGTTAAAAAATAATGTTCTCCAGCATATTAATTACTATAAAATAAAGGGTATCTTAATACAAATTTCAGCATAAAGGTTAAGAGAGAAAGAGGAGCTGGGGAGATGGCTCAACTATTGAGAGCTTGTTCCACTTGTAGAGGGTCAGAAGTCTTAACTGCTGAGCCATCTTCCCAGTGCTCAGTTCTTCTGTTTTAGTGATGTAGGACAGGTCCCTCTCACCTAGTTTTGGCTTGGTCACCTTACAGACAGAGGAGATGATAGGCTACAGCTTGAGGTAGACCTGTTCAGGTTTGGCCTCAAGCACAGCCTGTACCATTTCAGCCAGAAGTCAGTCCTGCTGTGTGGGGGGGAAGGCTGCCATGGCAGGCCCTTATCTCAGGTCAGGAGGTGAGGGAGAAGCTGGGAGTTTGCTACCCTCCATGTCTATCTTGACCCCTTTCCCTGTCTGTGCTGTCAAGGATCTGTCTTGCTCCTAGTCCCTTACCTCCCTCCCAATGCTGGGATTCCAGTATGTACCACCTGCCCAGCTAACCCTTTGCTGTGGCCATGGAAAACATTGTAGATGCCCCCCTCTCTGACGAATCAAATTCAGCTCACATTTTATACATGAATAGCAACATAAAAGGGCAAAAATCAGTTGGCTTTGTGTGTGTGGTATGGAAAACAATGAGAGTCCCATCTGTACTGCCAGGGTTGGACACTGTCGGAACATTGAGGAATCCTGCAGATGAAGCTGTCTGTGTAGATGAGGGCCTGCTCATGAGATCTCTTATTACCCCTGCCTGCCTCTCTAGTTCTTTCAGCTTTAAGAAACTGCGGCCCCTTCAGACTGGAGTCAGGGGCATGAGACTAAGGACCAAAAGGCCACTGCAGGAGTTGGAAGTGCACCCTCATAATTTCAGTCCCCTTGAGACTAAAGTTTGAGCCACATCCGCAGGATGCTATTATGTTAGTGAGCACATCAGAATTGCTTCCTGGAGGATGATTAATGCAGCATCCTGTCTTCCTGAGGACATTCTAATGGGGGACCCAGCTTCCTCAGGTGCTCTAATGGGATGAACTCAGTACACTCAGTTGGGGAGTCCCACTTTTTTTTTTAAAGATTTATTTATTTATTATGTATACAATATTCTGTCTGCGTGTATG
>LOJH01046450.1:344-13396 GCA_001685095.1 Ellobius talpinus
TCTGTACCCCATTTTTAAAATTGGATTATTTATTCTTTTGATGACCAATTTCTTAAGTTTTTTGTATATTTTGGAGCTCAGTCCTCTGTGTAATGTGGGGTTGGTGAAGATTTTTTTCCCATTCTGTAGGTTGCAGTTTTGTCTTGTTGACTGTGTTCTTTGCTTTACAGAAGCTTCTTAGTTTCAGGAGGTTCTATTTATTAATTGTTTCTCTCAGTGTCTGTGCTACTGGGTTATATTTAGGAAGTGGTCTCCTGTGCCAATGTTTTCAAGTGTACTTCCCACTTTCTTGAAGAGCTAAATTATGTATTAAGGACATACCTCAAAGGCCTATTCATTTAAAAACTGTAGCACACAGTTTGGAAAGATGGCACTATGAACCACTTTGCATAGTTTACATTGATTTTCACAGAAGACACTTAAATAGTTGAGTGAAAATTAATGGTGACCTTTAAAATGCCTGGAATCCAAGCTGATGTATTGAACAGTTGTCTCTTTGACTTGCTCTATCAGTTATATAACACCCAAGGCCTGTGGGTTCAACAGTTTCCAAACTGAGCACAGAGAAACACTCCAGCCACCAGCACAGCTTAGTAGCATCCTCTTCAGCATCCAGCTGAAAGGATCCATTGCTGTGCCCCAAGTTTGCAGAATCTCCACTTTTTCCTAATGAAAAATAAACTGAATTGCTTTCTCCTTTTCAAGAGTCTCCAAGATCTCCCCAGAAATCTAGATAAATGCAAAGGTGACAAGAATGTACCCTTTGACAGGAGCCATGCAAATTTGCTCTGTATCATTCTAACTTTGAGGATATGTGCTGCCAAAATAAGAGAGAAGAATAAATATTTTGAAAGATAAAATTATAAAATCAATAACCTAAAAAAAGTACCCTTTGGACAAAACAGCTGAATGTTCATGAGAAACTGGTTTACTCTACTTTATATCTCAGACTCTTACTATCAATAGATTTCCATTATTTCACTGCAATGAAAAAATAAATTTGAGACATTTTAGCCTCAAATTAGGTAAGTCTTAACAAGAAACAACACATTTGGCTCTTTAGTTTTAACTTCCTCTTCTATGTCCGAGAACTTATATTGCAAATTGCATCCTATGTAGAGATTTCTCTGTGTCTTATTTAAAGTCAGAGTGTTCAAATTCAGCTGATACGGGAATATGAGAGACTCTCAAATTTTACCCTATCTGCAAGCAATTAATGGTAGTTATCGTGCCACAAACACACAGATGCTGGCAGAATTAAAGTAGCAATCAAAGGAACCAAAAAGAAACTTCTAGTTGGAGAATAAAGACATTTCATCACCCTTGACAGTAGTCATAGCCAGCATCATCATTCCTGCGTACTGGTTCTCGGAGGTGAAGTCCCCATCAAGTTCCAAGATGAGCTTGTGGTTGTACACACACTGGCCAGTACTTGAAAAGGGGAGACAAAGATTTGAAAAAACTACATCTCTTTTTAAAATCAGGGATCATAGATTTTAAAAGCAAACGGGAAGGGATATAATTAGTTTTTATGGTAGAAAGTATGTGAATCATCTTTTTTCTTTCAAGACCCTTTTGTAAAAAGAATTCTCCTTGTGAAAATAGCCCGTAATAAGAGTATACTAATAAGTCACAAAGAAAACCAAGAGAAACATGGAAATTTTTCTCTGAACTCTCCAGTCCTCTAAATTTGCCCAGCAATTACATCTAAAAGAGATACCTAACTTACTAGGAGGTCATGGAAACTACTAACGCTTGTAAAAGACTACAAAAGTTCATCTATACCATGATTTTACAATCAAAAGTCTTACAATGGCCTACATCACATGCAATCAAATGTGTTTTTTGAAATGCTTAGTAACACTATTAGGAAGAGGAACATTACCCCTTGACGTCCCAACTTCTTTTTTCTACCATACCACACTGACTATGCACTAAAAGAGGTTCTCTATCATATTAATGGTTCCAATGATCAGTTTTGATTCTAGGTTCTTCCCCTATCGATCCTATGAAAGCCCAAAATAGATAACAGTCCAAAAACATGTTTGATGATTTTTTCAAAGCATTTTTCATCATAATAAGCTCCTATGAGTACAGAAAAGAGTATACTGCAAGGAGACACTACTGCTGATAAATGTGCAAAATGCTGATGTTTTTCTTAGGCTTAATAAAAAAATGGAAATGAAGCTCTATGCTTTCCCATCGTCACTGAAAAGCCATTAATTCAGTGACAGAGAGAACGAGTTTTCTGAATTTCAAGTTCTCTTTCCCCTTAATTGGACACAGATAGTAAATGCTAGAGCAGGTCCACAAGAAGTGAAAAAACAGAACCAACTTCCATCTCAGCATCATAGCACCCACTATCCTCCACTGACTATAGGAAATTGCTAAACCAAAATATAATTCTTAAATTATCAGATCACATGGTGTCATGCTAAGACTGACAGACGAGCCAGTTAAAGTCATGTATTATCCCTTTGCTAGAATGTTCATTTTCTACATTGGTCTTGTATTTGTTTACCAACAATGAAAATATTATTATATGCAAAATTAAACAGAGGACTGAAATGTGTATCATCAACAATGTAAGAAAATATTGTTCTGACTCCAGCAGTACTTTAACTTGGATATTTAAACAAAAAGCAAGTGGAATAGAAGTAGAAAATCCAGGATATTTCTACAAGTGGTGGTGAAATACTAGTGTAAAACCCAGATTTAACTTTATTGTGGGAGTAGACGCCTTCAACTCTCTTAAGGAAAAACTATTCCAGGTACTGAGGGAGAGATTAGTGATACAAAAAGACAAACAAAACAAACAGTGAGGCCCAGCACCAGTCCACTGAAGCAATGGTAAGAGACATAGTAGATAATAATGCCTAATTAGTCACTACAAATCTACTAATTCTCAGCTCCTCTGCATGCTTTAATCCATCTATTCACCCACCCATTTGTCCATGCACCCATCTATGCATCATCCACGGATCCATCCTACTATCTATGTCCCTACCTGCCTGCCATCCATCCATCCATCCATCCATCCATCCATCCATCCATCCATCCACTTACCTATCCATCCATTTTTTGGGCAGCAATCAGTTTCTAGGAAGCACTATGCTTGGCAGGGTTGGAGAACAGAATGGTAAACAAAACATTTCTGATGTTAATTGAACTTTGGCACCCTACTTTTAAAACAATCATTACATCTTAGAAAGGGGATATGTTATTCTAATTCAATTAAATCAAAAATCACACCTATTTTAGGGAAATTTTGTTGTATTTGTTATGTCCTATTAAAAATAATTTATATTGATTTCTTTGTTCTTACAGTGCTAAGCCTCAAACCATGCCTACAATAAAGGAGAGAAGCAATGAACAAGTTCTGAGGAACACTGCAACTGAGCCTGTAAATAGAGAGCTGAAGCCTGAAAACAGACTGAATGCATCTAAGGTCAGAGAACCCAAACCTACAGCTTCATGGAAGATAAACTACTTTTAGTATAAAAGGTCATCTTTCTTTTTGGTTTCTTCATCTTTAAATCTATATGGACTACCTACCTACACATTATTCTATTTTTATTGTTTTCATTGATATATATATGTATGTATGTATGTATGTATATTCCCCTCCCTTTCTCCCCCCTTTCCTTCTACCCTCTCCCATAATCCCCATGCACCCAATTTACTCAGGAAATCTTGTTTTTTTTTTTCTACTTCAAATGTAGATTTGATCCATGTATGTCTCCCTTAGGGTCATCTTTGTTGTCTAGGTTCTCAGGGATTATGTATTATAGGATGGTGTTTCTTTGCTTTATGTCTAAAAGCCACTTATGAGTGAGTACATATGATATTTGTCTTTCTGAGTCTGGTTACCTCACTAAATTTAATATTTTCTAGCTCCATACATTTGCCTGCAAATTTCAAGATGTCATTAATTTTTTTCTTCTGTGTAGTACTCCATTGTGTAAATGTACCACATTTTCCTTATCCACTCTTCGATCAAGGGGCATTTAAGCTGTTTCCAGGTTCTGGCTATGAAAAATAATGCTTGTGTGATTCTGGTGATCACTCTTCCAGGTACCAGTGAATCCAAGGCTTAGATGGTTACTCTTCGTGTTGGAGTTAGGGCCACGGTTCCAGTCACCTTGGAGGTCATTAGACATTCCCAGAGGTCACTCTGGATTCTGGAGGTCATTTGGGCCTGCTCCCATGGAGGTCACTTGTTTGGGTCTGCTCCCTTGGGTTGCTCCCTCATACCTGCTCCTGCATATGTCCCTGGCTTGGGCCTGGTCCAAAGGAGGTTGCTGGCTCAGGCTTGCTCCCTCAGAGGTGGCTCCTTCGTTTGGAGGTCTCTGACTAGGGCCTGCTCCAGCAGGAGTCCATCTTGGGCCTGCTCCTGCAGAGGTCACTGGCCCGGGCCTGCTCCTACGGAGGTTGCTGTCTCAGGCCTGCTCCAACACATTTTTCTTAAAATGTCCAATACATATCACGGTTTGCCATGAAAACTGTCAATACTCCAAGTGGACTGGAGGATGAATCTACAGTGCTACAGTGAAGGTCTTATACAGTAATATGTTAAACCCAATTCTCCCCAGAATGCACCTTTCTCTGATGGAGCTAGTCTACTCACAGACATAGACACATACGCACTCATAGAAGTTTTCTCACCATTAGTTTTCTTGGGGGAATTTTTCTTTTCAGTAAATATTTACTAAACATTAATAATATGTTCAATGCCCATCTAACCCAAACTACAATCATAGAGAGAATAAACCAATATGACTTTAAATTTTATTCAGAAATGTAAGGGCTAAGGTGAGATAAGTAGTGATGGGAAGGCTGGTGGCTGAAATGAGATTTATGCTCTGGGGTCCAAACTCTTGGCCATTCTAGCACAGAAAGAAAGGTTATCTGGGGATGACCCTAGAACTCACTCCGGCATTGCCTATACATATTGCCTGAACCAAGAGAGCAACTTCCTTCCCCATCAACTAGCACCAGAAGTGATGAAATCTTCTTTGGAAAGGGGGGAAACAACGTACCACTGTTTGGAGGTGTCTAGATACCTAGCAGCTGACATTCTCAGATATATTCTGTAGTCAGCTAGGACCAAGAGGCAGTGATTTTTTTCTGAGTCTTGCCCTATGGCTAGTCAGAGAAGGAGAGAAATCTGTGTCTACATGGTGGGTTCAGCAGAGTCCAAGCCCAGTGCACCTCTATGTTTTATGATGTGAGAATTAGGGAAACAATGCTTTGTCTTTCCTTGCCAACTAAGTCTTATATTCTTCCTCTCACTAGCAGAACCCATTTCTTAATTCCTTCTGGGTAAGATGATACAAACGGTTTTATTACCAGTATTTGGTGAATGGAGACTTTAATGGACACCAATGAATACAATCACTACCTATACTACAGTGCCATTCAGCATGAGTCTTACCTCCTTATATAAAATTAAGCTAAAGTTATCATTCTCCCTGTGAAGGAGCTCCTGATTCTCTTTACTGAAGAGGGTCCTAGTCAATGAATAAAGATATTTATATAACTCGACTAGCTATATTCTTACAGAAATCTATCACTAAGATATATTCTATTCTTTTATTAAAGTGTTGTTTTCATACAAAAAAATCCCAATTCCATTGAAATTGTAATTTCCTCTAGGTAAATTACATAGCCATGTAGTAAAGGCCATTACCATGTAGTAAATAGATGTCACCATATACAAAATAGGCACTTAATATCCCCCAAGTCCCTGGGTGTGTGTATATCTACTCATTAGAAACTTATGAACACAAAATACACAAAGATTTTCTTGGACACAGAATTCACAAAATCCTAGTTTGCTAAAAGATGTTCCCAAACTGATAGTAGGATGAATTGCTGTATAATAATCCTTCTGTACATTTGTGAAGATGTGCTATTCTCATTGTTAATAAAAAGCTGATTGTCCAATAGCTAGGCAGAATTTGGGGGGGAAAGAGAATACCAGGAAGAAGAGTGGAGTTGGAGGAAGAGAGAGCCAGATGCAGAAGAAGCAACATGGGAAGGTCATAGGTGAGGTAAATGAGTCTTGGGGCAGCACATAGACTAGTAGAAATGGGTTAATTTAAGTTGTAAGACCTGACTGGAGACAAGCCTAAGCATTTATAATTAATATTAAGTCTCTGTGTAGTTATTTGGGAACTGGCTGGCAGGAAAGAAAAGTCCATTTACAATGAATATATAAATAATGTATCCTAATATGATTATGCAGAAACAGTGAAATGGGGTGAAAAATCACTGGAGACTTTACAAGCACAGAAGACACACTCAGACACACATATACACACAGAAAGACAGAGGGAAACAAGCATAGAGATAAGAGGAGGGTAGGAAGAGAGAGAAAGGGAGTGAGGGAAGGATAGAGGGAGGAAGACAGAGAGAAAACATTTAATGTGGCCTTGATGAAACAGACTAGAAAGAGGGGCTTTCTATAACCAAATGTAAGAAAACCAAACAAATCCTCAAATACTAAGTAATATGGGGGAGGATCCTGGTCACTTGCAAACCTGTAAATCTCACCAAGATTCCAAATATTCCTACTACTACTGGTCAACCTTGAAATACAGGGAGGTTTTCGTGATTTCATTCGTGGTCTGTCTTTAGAAGCCACCTAAAATCATAAGAAACAGCAGTAACATTTTAAAAAGTTCTGGCAATTCATCTTTCTGTACATTACTTAATATTTCTCTTTGCTTTGTTTTTCTGATTTTAAGTGCCAACTCTAAACCTATGAGAAACATCAAAGAGAATGAGGTAGTTTTTAGCTTGACAATGAAAGAATGAATAAAGCTCATTTTTTTATTTATATCTACACTCAAACAACAAGGCACTGATGTGAACTATGACCAACTGGTGAAACACTTCTGGAGATTTTTTTAAACTACAAAACAAGTGAATCTTATAAGCAAAAACCTTCCAAGGAAAGCCTTCCATTCTGGATATTAGTATTTATATGTTTTCTTTAAGGAGACCAGATCTGTACTAAAATCATCTTAAGTCTTTCAGTCTAATAGATGAAGTCAAATGTAAAAGGCATGTACTTTGTAAACAGGAGGGATTTTTTTTCGGATCATTTGAAATTTGCTTTCAAGTTTTTTGTAAATTTTTATGTGTGAACAGATTACTTTTGCCCAAGACACTCTCCAGTGAGTTCCATAACAAGCTTTTGCATTAGGTTTTTCACTTTGTTTCCATTACAATATTGAAAACGCCTTGAATATAGAATTTCCTGTCAACTTTCCCACTAGACAGTGTACTGCACACGGTAGAACTTGCATTTGTTCATTGACCTACCACATCATTGACTATATCCTCCAGAACAATATTCAACACATAGCAGGCTACAAATGTCTTGAAGTTAGCATTGTAAAATATAGTTAATCAGAATTGAAAATATTCATTAAATCTCATTCATAGACAAGGTCTTCCTTTGTAGTCCAGGTGGACTCCCCCTTGCAGTGCTCCTTCCCAGTCTCCTGCATGCTAAGATTCATGACAAAAATCTTTTTAAAGAGCAGGAAAACAATTTCTTGACTGTAGCAGGGTCTTAGCCACAAATGCGAACAATCATGAGACATCAACTTCATGGTCTCACACTGGGAGAAGGAGGCAGGAGGACTGCCACGAGTTCAAGGCCAACCTGGTCCGCATGGTAAATTCTATGTCAGTCTGGGCAATACATCAATACTCTGTCTCTAAAAAATGAAAATATAATCAAGCAAACACACAAAACAATAACAACAGTGGGGGCTGAAAATAGCAGTGAGAACAGATAGCAGTCAAGAGATAGAACAAGACAAGGGGAAGAGAGGCTGGACTAGATGCTAGAAAATAGGGTAAACAAGATTGAGAGCAGTGGCAACTTCAATAACATGGGAACAGAAATTAGCCAACAAGTCAATCTGAGAAGTCATGAAATCAAAGGTAGGGAAGAGTTGGAATCAGAGAGTATACCAGAAATGCTGGTATCAGCCTAGCAGAAAGTGGTACAAAAGCTAGTGTTTAAATAACACCAAAGGCCCTCATACCAATAAGTGCCTGTGCCTGACTAATGGACAGTGTAATTGGTGAGGGAGCAATCTATTGAGAGAAACTAAATGCTGGGATTGTGTTTGGGGGAAACTGCTCAGTTAGTAGAATGCTTGACTATCATGCACAATTCCTGGGTTTGATCCCTAGCAGTGTAGAAAGCCAATCCAACATTTTCCCCAGTGGAGGGAAGAGGGATCAGGGAAATCAATATCATCTTTGACTACATAATGAGTTCAAAATCATCCTGGGCTATATAAGATCCTAGCTATGAGAGGGCAGGGTGGGGGAGCAGACCAGAGCTAAGACAGGCTTTCTGTTTCTATTATAGCTCTTACTGTGTTATTCAATATTTTTGTGTTGCCTATTTAAGTGTGATTTGTTTTGGAGTTTTAGAATTTTCTTTTGTTTTATTCTGAATCTTTCTCCTTTACTAGAAACTAAATTTAATGAAGAGTACATTATGCCTGAGTATATTATTCCTACCTCACCCCATCTGTATTCTCAAAGACTAGCACAATATCTATAGCACAAGAAGCTCTTTTAAATAAATACTCAGAGTGATGAAATTAATGGCGATAAGGGCCCATGGCGGGCAGGGAGGGGTAGTGTCAAAGGGTAACCCTAGTGTGAAGAGCACATCTGACTGTTAGGATGAACATGGCATACACTGCCGCTGGCATAAACTACTCTTTTATTCAGGCAACCCTGTAGGCAGAGAGATCAGTTAGTACTATGCGTTCTCAAGCCCTAACTCCAGATCCCAGCACCCACAAAACAGACTAGCTACGATGAAACACTACTCAGGAGTGCTTGAGCTATCAACACTTTGTGTGGCAATTTCCTGGATAACATCTCTTCTCTACTGTTGATGTTGATTTGGGCTACTTTTACCTTTTAGCTACTATGGATTTTGGTATTAAAAACCTGTGTGCAGGTGTACTTGTTTGGATCTCCCATTCTGATTCTTTTTGGCATACATATATACCTGGGAAGAGAACTGTAAAGCTAAATGTCAAGTCTATGCTTAATTTTTCACTACCAAACCATTCTGCATTTCCATCAGATGCTTTCAACATCTGCTAGCATAGGCCATTTTCCAGCCTTGGCCTTGGTCATGCTACTGGATGCAACAGATACTTCATTGTTGTGCTTTAATCTGTTTTAAGAGTTCAATATTCAGTGCTTCTGTTTTCTGATGGGTACTTCTTAATACCCCTGCAATTGATCACAACCACTCTCCACTTAAAAATATCAAATTTAGGCTCAGTAAGGAGTCTTTTGGAGTACCCAGATGTTGAACACAGAGTAACACATGCCAGAAGAGCAAATATTAGCAAACAAGGATAAGGGTTAAGATGTGAGACCTATGGTTAGATATAGAACCATAGGCAGCAGTCAGAAAATTACAACAATAAGAGGCTCCCACAGGAAATGACTCCTTTCTCTAGCTCGGAGAGCTCCCAAATGACTGCTGCTATGAAAAGAGTAAATGCTAGGGTATGACCAGAAAATAATTTTAACTTTCTCCTATTCTTTGCTAGCTCAGCTCACTGCAGAAGCAAGCATAGTTTTACAAGTATGCAAGGCTATTATCATGCACTAACTATAGGCAGGTATACCCTGACTGACAGAGTCTGAGTTCCTCTAAATGTAGGGGGTCTATCAGTATCCAGCTGAGTCTATTTTCCCTATAAATATACCTGAATTGCTTAATACCATGTACTTTTATGAGACACTCAAAAGTGATCACGTGTATCTTATCAGTGGGTTTCAGATTGTGCATCCTTGTATAAAAATCCATGAAACTCTCTCTTTCGAGTTTCACTAAATCCATTTTTCTCTCATTTCAGTCTCAGCATTGCAATCCAGCTCTACAGGTAGCAAATTGAAATGTTTAGTGGTCCATTGCAGACAGATTGAATCTGCAAAGAATACAGCAATAAGAAAGAAGCAAGGCATCAATATCATACGGCAAAGCTCTCACCAATGACAGCGCTGATGCAGGCTGAGTGATTGAGCATTTGTTAAACTTCTACCATTGTGAGAGTAACCTATTATTTTCCTGGTTGTGTGCTGAAATGCCTCAATCACTGACAGAACAAGTCAGTAAAAAATGATACAGTTCATTTACTATTGCTCTTTTTCCATGCAGACGACATGGCTTATGGTCGCCCTCACCCACTGAACTTGGTTCTACCAGTACTATGCTTAATTTATACCTCCTCTTGTTCATTTTCTATAATGTCTGATAATACCTGTAGCTAGTACTGATGACTTTTCCTTTTCCTTCTACTTTCTCCGTTTTCACTGGCTGTTCAGAAAGCTTGATAACATGACATGTTTTTCTAGTTCAGGACTGTTCCATCAAAAACATAAGAAGGATGCAGTGAAAGCAAAACAAAGGGAAAGGAAATGGACAGCAGCTACCCGAAAGAGTTTCCTTGTCTCTGACTGCACAATAGAAACAGTGAGGCTCTTGCCATGGGCCTAGCCAGTAGCACAGCATATCTGCAGCCCTGGTCCCAACTATTTCCATGTCTAAACCATGTCACCATGTAGTGAATTGCCAGTGAAACTCAAACTGCAGCACAAGTCACAAATGGTGCATGTACTCAGGACTGTGAGTCAGAGTCAAGATGCCAGGAAAAGCCTGGAAAATCAGGTGCAAAGGCAGATGAAGAGATGCTCCATCTCAAGGATGTGCCACCCTGAGATGCAAGCCCAGACTACCACCAATTCTGCCCAAACGTTCTGTTCTAAAAGCCCAATCACTACCATGGCTATATCACTAGATTCATAAGCCATTCTATGCTTGATAAGAATTACACAACATTCATTGGCAAATATGTAGGATCTAAAGGTAAATGCTCTCCTCTAACAGACATCGGATGCTGAAAGGATAATGGCGATCAATTCATTATGAAATGGTCAACCACTGTGGAAAGGCAGAAGCAATGACAACAGTAATGATAGCAACGGCAGCCCAGCTAATACATGTAACCCTATGTTTTCAATAAAAAAATGTACAATGCTTGGGCCTGGGAGATACATTCTTGATTTAGCATGTATTTGGCATGTAAAGGCTTCAGGTTTGAGCCCTAATATCTCCCCACAACACACACATAAGTAAGTTCTTTTTCTATTCTTATCTTACAAAGGAAAAAACTGAGGCAGTGACAGATAAACTATTTTACTAAGATTTCATAGAGAATAGGAAATTTACATACTGATCCAGTCTTCAAATAAGGAAACTAAATAGCAGAAAGAGAAAATAGATTATATAACCTGGGTAGTGGTGGCGTACACCTTTAATCCCAGCACTCAGGAGGCAGAGGCAGGAGGATCTCTATGAGTTTGAGGCTAGCCTGGCTTACAAGAGCTAGTTTCAGGAAAGGCTCCAAAGCTACAGAGAAACCCTGTCTTAAAAAAACTAACTAACTAAATAAATAAATAAATAAAAATATAAAATTAGGTAATTAGTCTGAGGTTTGGCCAAACACATATTAAGTATAAATATGCTGCTTTCTATAGGATGATATCAACATTAGACATTAATTTGATTAGAAATACAGTATCTAAAACCCCTAACCTGTGATAGTCACCTTAAACTTAACGGTTCACCACAACTGACTGGTAATGCATGAAATTGTCGTGATTCTGTCTTGATTCCCACTTAAAAGAATCTTTTATTCTTTCCTGATATCATCTCCTATATTCCATTTTTCCAGATTATACATTTCTATAGCATCTCTGCCTATGTCAGCCTTTGCAGACACTGCCTGATTATAATCAGCGATGCTCTGCTCCTCCATGGAAGAGGCAATTGCTCCTCAGTCACCCTCCTGAAGAAGAACCCACGGTGACACTTCATGATCTCACTGAGGGAAAGAAGTTTTATGCTCAGAGACTACAATAAGAATATCATATCCAGTTCCTCCTGAAGTCACCACCAAGCCAAATGCTACAAAATGACTGCTCTAGAAAACAAAAACCAAAGGACAAAAGTACACAAATGAGAGCACTTTCCAGCCTCATTAAACACTACCATTGGTAAAGCATGTTATAAAACTTGTAACCACAGGAGGTATTACAGCCCCAGACCTACGGGATCACAGGGTCAAACTGACTAAGAATTTTGTTTGTTTGTATTCTTAAAATTTACTTTATGGAGGTGGGAAGAACAGATGAAAAATGGTCCATATTTAAAGCATATTCTTAATGAGTTTGGGGCTGAGCACGTGCACCACTTGCCTTTTCCTGCTTGGTAACTGGCTGTGTAACCTTAAGCAACTTACCAAGACCCAATGTCTTCACGTTTTGTTAATGTTATGTGTGTTTGTTGTGGTGCTGTAGATAAACTTAGTATATGCATTAATGTATACTAAGCTTGTGCTGTGCCACTGCACTGAACCTCCACTCTAACTTCAATGTGAATTTCACAGGGGCATTCAAAACTTAGAAGTCTCCATCTGCCTACTGGAATCTTAATAGTACAAATGCAACAAGGGCTTATGAGGATAAGCACCTCTGATTCTTCAACTAATTTTGTTTACTAAGAGAGTCACTTATGCAGAATCTCCTTACTGACCACACATTCTTCCTTCTCACTGTCTTATTCTCATTATCATAAGTGGTTATAGACTATTCCACTTGGAAAAATGGCAGTACTTCTATGTCTAGTCAGAAGCATGACATCAGAGTATTGATAAACTCCAAAACTTCTGAGTCTGATGGCACTCACTAGATTACACTTTAGAACTTTACAGATAATATAAACTATAGGTCAATGCATCAAAAAATTGAGGTATCTGTAGTATTCCATATCTAAGTTAGAGCCCACTGTCACTATAAATAGGATTTCAAATGGGAAGATCCATCAGTGGGGTGAGTGTGCTCCTGACCAGCCAGCAGAAGCCCCGGAAAGGGAGCATAGACACTCCTCAACCCCCTAAACTTTCTGGTCATTCTGCAGGGGCTTCTCTCCC
>LOJH01046453.1:0-11800 GCA_001685095.1 Ellobius talpinus
GGGGAGGGGGAGGAAAATGGGAGAAGGGGAGGAGGTGGAAAATTTTAATAATAACAAAGAAAATGGGGAAAAAGAGTAAAACCTCCCATGGTAAGTCAGTTTTCATTTATTTTTTAAGGCTTCTGTCATCTTTATAAATTTATTTTAATGGTTGCTTCTTTCTACTTCTATGTTAGAATGTTTAGGGTTTTCTGTTTTAGATCAATTAGCTTCTGGTAGTACCATATTGCTCTTTAGGTTGTGGAATGTATTCTGGCTTCTATACATCTTTTCCTACAGTCAGAGCAGTCAGTGTCTGTGTCTTAGGTAGCCACTGATGTCATGGGGGATGGGTAGGTTTTAGAGGCAGAGGAAGACTTGTACATTGCAGGGTCCAATGGAGGCTGGTGTTGGAGCATCTTGTCCCCAGGGGGCTTGTCTCCTGACTGCTTATTGGTGCTGCAGTTGGTGGGGAGGGATAACAAGGTCTGCCCAGGCATAAGGCTTAGAGATTGTGCTGTCCAGCTGGGAGGCCTGTCATTCACCTCTTGGTCCAATTTGTGTGTGTTGTATCTGTGTTTCCTGCTACCAAGAAGCCTTATTCATTCAAATATATCAAGTATCATAAAAAATCCTGAACAGTCAAATTAATTTTAAACAAAAATAATGAAATTGCTAGCATCATAAAACCTAAGCTCAAACTATATTTTAAGGCTGTAGAAACAGACACAGCATATTACTGGCAGAAAACCTATTATTCAGATGCATAGTTAATAATTCAGAATTCATATTAAATAAATACATAATGATGGTAATTTAAAAGCTATGTACAGAGGAAATAAACTAGACCTCTTTCTCTTAACACCTATAATATTCATATAGAAATAGATTAAGCATCTAAATCCAAGAATGAATACAATGAAAGCACTAAATGAAAAGAGATCAAACAATGAAACACAATTCAGTGATAATAACTTTTGGACTTGTTTGTATGGCATGTTCTGGCTTTTTGGGACCCTAGCCTATGTGGATGCACAGCTCCCTAGGGGGAGGGCCTTGGACTTTCCACAGGGAAGGATTCCTGGCCCTCTCTCAAGCAGGGCAGGAGAGGGAGGAGGGGGTGTGGGGGAGCGGGAGGGAATTTAGAGGAGGGAAAGGAATTGTAAATAACTGAATGGAACAATAAAAATTTAAAAAATTAATAAAAAACTTGAAATAATAGAATAGACAGAATATAATAGGTGAATAGAATCATCAGTTCTAATTGTTCTTCTCCACACCAAAAAAGCAAGATTGAAGAAGAAATGTTAGAGAAAAAAATGTTGCACTAGAAAGTAGAAATAACAGCAGTTATAAAATTACAATAATATGTGCTTGGTTCACCAACTTAATAGTGTACAACTCTATTACTAGGAGTTTGAGAAACTGTGTCAGAGTGACCACATGTTTAGTACCAGACTGGAAAATATAGTTGGTTTGAGGCAACCATGACATAGAAAGGGTGTATCTCTCTCAAAACAAACAAAACTAAAAATAATACATGAGTTTTCTGTTTGTATGTTTTCCAAAGGAATATATAAAGATACACAATAGATGTATGATAATGTGCTAAATTTCCCCAATTACCAAATAAAAGTAAAAAAAATATCAAAACTACAATAAAATATTATCTCAGCTAAAATAGCTATTTTCAAAAAAGATAAGGATAAATATGAAAAATGCATCTAAGACTTTAAACAGAGGCAAGCACCCATATGCTTTTAGTGATACTATAAATGAATACAGTTATTACATACAACAGGATACAAATGTGTCACTATGTGTATATAAGTGTGTATGTATATATATATATATGTGTGTGTGTGTGTATGTATATAAGTTTGTATGTGTATAACACACACACAAACACCACACACATACCATAACACACACACACACATAGTGGAATGGAAGAAAACATCAAAGAGATTACTTGAAGTCCTACACTCACTACAACAGTATTCATCAAAGTCAAGACATGAAGTTGACTGATAAATGTTAATCATTGAATTAAAACATGTCAAAGGATAGGTAATACAAAACTACAAATCAAAAATAATAAACATTATCTTGTGTGACACCCTGGATCATACTGGAAATTAATAAGCAGAATAAGACATGGAAAGATAAATGTTGCCTCTTCTTACTTGCACATGGACTCTTGAGTGCCTGTATCACAGGGGCAAGGACTCCACAAAGGGTTCCAGGCAGTCAGAAAGCAGAGGAAAGGAAAACTTAGGGCCTTCTTATTTTTAAACAAAATGTAATTACATGAGAAGAAACTCTATATTCTTTATGTAACTATGTTGTATATACTTAATAATTTATCATGCATCTCAATATATCTAAGAAAATTTCATTATATTCAATCATAAATTTTTAGAGCTAATTTATGAATTTTCCATCTATTTTAATCACATATTGTAAACCTATCTTAAAATATTTTTATTTATAAAATAGATAATTAATCATGATGCAACTGAAAAAGACAAAGATATCAATACTGAAAACTGTGAATACTAAAAGCATAATAGTATAATATTCGCAGTTTACTAAGTAAATAATTTAGAGGAGTGATAGCATTTGCTTTCCTATAGCTTTGTTCAGTGAAATGCTACCCAGACCTGAGTTATACCTATACTCTTTTCTAACATCCTGAATGATAACCTTAGTGCTCTCTGAATATCATATAAATATTGTGTTCTTGTGCACAAAACATTATTTAGCTGTAAAAACTATAGTTTTAATATTATTCATTGCATTTTAGTAAAACATTAAACTAAATACATTTTCTTTGAAAATAGCCATTAAAAAGTTGGTATAAAAATAAGGTTAAAGGCCAGAATTATCTACATACCAATACAAAGATAAGGAAAGGAAGTTTAAGCTGTTTGCTTTGGCATGAAGCAAATTTATTTAGTTAGTATTTCGATCTACATTCAGGTATGTGTCTTTTCCAACATAAGACTATTTTCACATTTATATTTCTGTATTTATATATGTATGTAGCAAATATAGAAATTATTTTTATTACATGAATAAATAATGCTTTTCCTTTCTTGGTGTCACAATTCCACAAGTTCTATCAGATATACCACCCTTAAGTGACTAATAATTTCCAGCTAATTTTTTATTATCAATCTTCACTAAGATATCATAGTTTGTTCTAAGCCGTGACACTAATAAAAAGAAAGTAAATGAATATGTAATAGTATGGACTAAAGATTTCTAAAGTTATTTTTACTTAAAATAATATCATGTTTAATCATTGCATCTTCAAAATAGCATTTCCAAAATTGGTTGCTACTTTCTCTGATTGCTTTGGGCAAAATACCACAAAGAGAAGACCTTCTATTTTAATCTATTTCTTACATTCGAAAAAAGTGTTTGACAATGTCTCAATGTTTGCTCTGATATATTTTCTAAGGGATTTTTAGGGAGGTATTTTCCATATCTTTTCACTTATTCTCTTTGTTCTCTATAATGAGCAGCTGTTTTGCTCCTTTCTCTTTCTTACAAAGTAACATGGCAAGAAAAACATCTTGCCTCCTTTTATGTGTAGATTTTCTGACTGGCACTTGACTTTTCAGGTAGAAGAGCTCACATTCAGTAGAGATCTTGAGGACCATTTTCACATAGAGATCAGAGCAAGGAAAACAAAAACTGGAATATGACAGACTTTTCATACGAGATCAGTACAAGGAACACCAAAGCTAGAACATGAATGAGTTTCCATAAGAGATCAATGAGAGGAGCACAAAAGCTGGAACATGACAGAATTTCTAGAGTTGGGAAAACCAGATGAGTAAAGGCATAAATTGGCCATATGAATTTATTCATAACTAGGCTGTATTATATATTGCTGAAGAAAAAGTGAGCATAAAATATGTGGTAGAACACTGCTGTGAAGATCCTGACAATTACAGTTACTGACTACTACAATTATTTTTCAAGGGTGTTTAAAATATACATATTGTATAAGAATTAATAGGCTTAAACCTGGAGCAGTACCTGGAAGTATCTGCAGGGAACTTCATAGTTGGCTCAACATACCCCCAGACGTAATGTGCCAGGATAAAGATATACTGGCCCTAGAGGGAAAAAGTGCAGTGAAAAAGGCAGGAGTTAGATGAAGATTCAAGATGAGGGGAACAAAGGAGAGGGCAAAAAGGTGTAAGGGAGATTAGTAAGTGGTATTTATCCTGGGGTGGTGGGGGAGACAAAAGACTATCTGTGGATAGAGAGGAGACAGACATTGCCCATTGGAAAAATGGCTATTTATTAAGGTAAAACAGGAAAGCCAATGTTAAATTGAGGTGTTTCATTTTGATTGGGCATCTTACTTAGAGGAGCCAAGAGGAACTTTTGGTTGCAGAACCTCAATACTCTGATATCCGGACTTGGTAATTAGCCTCAGGAAGAGGAAGAGACTAAGCAATCAAGTGATCCTTCCATGCTAGCTTCAAGAATGTAATCAAATGGTTTTCAGCAAGGGCGAGGAGATGGTGGAGGAGAGCATGGCCTGCCAGAGCCATGCTTGTCATGCTCTGAGAGGCTGGAGTCCCTTCAGTATGTATACTATCCATTAAGTGTATGAGTGGACCAACTCAGCTTTCTCTTAGCTATGTTCATGCACACAACCTTGAGTTCAAACAGAATATACTGCATTTCCTGATTTACTGAGTTGAATATGAAATTGTTCCCAAACCAATGACTACTGCATTAATATCCACAAGATCACTTTTAATTGTTGTTTGTTTCACTTTTGCTTCTGCTTCTTTGTTTGTTTTGGTTGTTCCCATTTCCTGAACTGTTCTCTGTCTCCATACACTGATGAATTCCTTGGTAATGTATTTCCAGAGTAGAAGAAAGAACCATTACCAGGATGAATAAAGTACTGTGATGCCTGCTAATTTCTATACTTGGTACTAATATTATATCATCTATTTATTTGCCACTGACTATGGCAAATCAAGTTGATGTATCATACAAGAGGATCAATAGGGTGGGCGTTAAATTGTTTTCCCAGTTAGTATTACTTTTAATGTTGGAAAAAATAGAAATTATAATTGAAAAATAAGTTCAGTTCACTTCTGAACTTACATATGTATTGTAACCGGGTCCCTTTTTATATATCCATTTATCTATGTGTTCATCAATGACTGATTCATTAATAAAGTTAGGACCTTCATGAATCAATCCCCTTCTTGCCATTAGATTTTGACAGCAAAGAAGGAAATTTTTAACAAAGAGCCTTTTCAGGAGACATCACACCCAAATTACAAAAATATCACAGAATAATTTTCATTATCAAATTTATAATTTGACAACTGCATGAAAGATTGACCTTAAGGAAAACTAATTAGCAAACCACTCAGACCAAACATTTCATTTTCATTATCTTGTTATTGTCTGCATAGAATAAAACAAAAAATTAAGTGTGATTTGAAATAGGTATATTTATTTTAAATCTTCCTTGAAATAAATGTGTAGTTCTTAAATTTCTGTAGTTACTTTTGAAATCATGGAAGCACATAGAAATCTAGGTAGCACTGTACTCTGTATGTTCCAACTCCATTTCCATCTCTATCACCTGTATCTATAATTTCCAAAGTGTATGTAGTAAAAAAATAGGTGAGAGGGTCTTACACATACTTACAGTGTCTATAGATTTAATAATCTCTATGACAATGTTTAATGTACATATTTCCTCACTTGCATTGGAAAAGAACCATTAACTCCATGAATGTTTCAGATTCTAGGAAGGAATGCTCGTAAAAATATAGGAACAAATATTCTTGACCCATTTTTTAAATTTAAATCTTAACATGATTTTAGTAAATATCTCTACAGGTATTATGATTTCTAATAAAAACAGAAAGGCTTTTTTTACTGACCTTACAGTTAATACTGTCTTATATGATGTCAGTTTTACCTTACTATTATTTAAAAATATCTGAGGTAATCAACCTTTTTGTTTGTTTTCTATGTTCTTTCTTTCATTTTCTCTTTAGAGGGTAGTTCTCATAAGAAAACTCAGACTAATCACAGACTTTTCATCCTCCTGCCTTAGCTACTTAAGTCTAAGGATGTAACCCTATGACTCATAAACAAATAAAATTTTAAGAAATAAAAAAACACATAGTCACTTGATTATGTTGCTTTGGGCCTCTGAAGTAAAATATATCATGGTGGGACACAATGGTGAAGGAGTCTTTTAATGACACTTGTAAAGTGATAGAGATAGGAGAGATTTAGGGTCCCACTATCTCTCTGAGGACATGACCTCAATGGTCTAAATTATTTTTATCATAAAGTACTTACTGCATGACCTTTAATTATGTCATAGTTTAGGGACAAATATTACAACAAAAACAACTTTTGTGACATTTCAATTTCTAAAGCATAGCAGATTAATTTTCATTTGAGAATTTGATAACATACTAGTATATATGTAGGGTGTTTTGTGGGTGAGAGTTTAATATGTCCTTCACATGACTTTGTCATTACTATGCTTGCTATCAAAATTAGTCTTAAACTTGCATATCTACCCTTGTGTTCCTGAGAGCTGGTATACAGGTCTGTTCCATCATGGTGGTTTACTTAAAATACAAATATAAAGTAAAATATATAAAAATAAATAAAGGCCCACAGGAACTTTCTGAATATAAATAATATTATGATTGTATATGTGGATGGTCAGGCTTCATAAGCTTTTCAAAGTTAACACCAACAAAAAAAGAAATTGAGTGAACTAGAAAACAAATAACAAAGTTAAGAAATTTTCTTAAATTGTGTGTGTGTGTGTGTGTGTCTTTCTTCTTTAGGTTAGGCTTGTATGATATTATTTATTACTTGTGATGCTGTGGGGGTATTTTACTCTCTAAGTTGGAGTTTTCTTTCTATTACCTTCTGTAGGACTGGATTTCTGAAGAGATATTGTTTAAATTTGATTTTATCATGAAATATGTTGCTTTCTCCATCCATACTGTTTGAAAGTTTTGCTGGATTTAGTGGCTTGGACTTGCATCTGTGACCTCTTAGAGTCTGCAAGACATTTGTCCAGTTCTTTCTGGTTTTTAGAGTTTCCATTAAGAATTAGGTGCAATTCAGATAAGTCTGTCTTTATATGTTACTTGGCCTTCTTCTCTTGCAGCTTTTAATATTTTTTCATTGTTCTGTATATTTAGTGTTTTGATTATTATGTGATATGTGAGCTTTCTTTTCTAGTAGAATCTATTTGGTGTTCTGGAAATTTCTTGTAACTTTTAGGCATGTCATTCTTTAGGTTAGAACTACTTTCTTTTATGATTTTGTTTAAAATATTTTCTGGTTTTTTGAGCTGTAGTAATTCTTCTTTTACGATGATGACAATGATAATGATGACCTTTTCATAGTATCCCAGAATTCCTGGATGTTTCTTCAGGAAATTTTTATATTTAATATTTTCTTTTAACAATGTAAACATTTCTTCTATTATGCCCACAATGTCTGTCATCTACTGTATTCTCTTAGTGGTGCTTTCATTTGTAATTCCTATTTATGTACCTAGATATTCCTTTTCTAGAATTCGCTCAGGTTGTGTTTTCTTTAATACTTCTATTTCCATTTTTATTTTGTGAACATTTTTATTCATTTAAGTCAACTATACTGTTTTTCTTTACATTCTTTAAGAGATTTATTGATTTTCTCCCATTTTTGATTGTCTTTTCTTTGAATTTTTAAGGTATTTATTTCATCCTTAAGGAGGTTTATAATCATCATAAAGTTGGTTTTGAGGTCATTTTCTTTTGTGTCTGCTGTATTGGAATATTCATCTCACTTGCTGTAGTGGGATGGCTGGGCTCTTTTGTGACATTATTGCCTGGGCTGTTATTGTTATATGTTGGCCTCTGGATTCAGAATGATCCTCGGTTTCAGGATGCTGGCCTAGATGCTGGTGACATAGGAGGCATCTGCCAGAGGTGTGGGATGGAATAAGGTCACAGGTTTTCTGCTTGATAACCTCAACTCTAATTTTGCAACACAGGCTCCTAAAAAACATATTTGTTCTTTATATTAATTTGTATTTTTGTCTTGGACAAGTTAGATTTCAAGAAAAATAATATCTGTTTTGTGTGTGTTTGTGTGTGTGTATAAGGAAGAGAGGGAAAGAGAGAGAGAGAGAGGGAGAGAGAGGAAAGAACTCTTGTGTTTTTATTGTGATAATCCTGTCTCTTCGTTGAACATGCATATGCTTATGCAGGCGTGAGTCCATAGAGGAGGACATTATGTTTCTTTGATCACTCTCTTCTTATTCCTTTGAGAAAAGGTCTTTACCTGAACCCACAACTTATATTTTCTTGGCTAGTTTGGTAGGGAACAAGCCTCAGAAATCCTCCTCCCTCTTCCATATTCAATTCAGAGAATGCAGGCATGCATGGGATGCTAAACTTGATATGTGAGTCCTGGGCTCCAATCTCAAGTCATCAGTTTTAAGAAGCAAGCACTCTTTTTCTCAAAGCCATCTTTCTAGCCATTCAAAGTTTACTTTTATACATATTTGAGTTTATACACAAATTAAAATCTATCTTGAATTTTCTCTGATTTCTTTTTTGTCAAAATATTTTATTACATGTATACTTACAATTATTATTGTGTGTGTGTATGTGTGTGTGTGAGTGTGCATGTGCGAACCCACCTGCGCAGGTCATGATGAGTATGTTGATGTCAGGGAACAGCTGGAGGGATTTGGGGGAATCAACTCAAATCATCAGGCATTGTTCCAAGTGAGTTTTGCTAGATTAATTATCTTTCTAACAAATGTTTATGAAAAAATCCTTGCTATATATCCTATTCTTGTAAAACTCTCTATAAATATATTTCATAGTTTCATTCTATTGACAAAGAATTATTTTATTGGTTTGATATTAATAGTTATAACTTAATATTACTCACTGATACTTGAAATTTATGCTGAAAAGTATAGTTCATGTGGCTGGTCCATGGAAAAGTTAAATGTATTCTGTGAGAACTCATAATTTATTATCACTTCAAACCAATACCCTTGAATGCATTCTAGGAAGGAAGGTTAAAAATAGTGACTTTCAATCCTTTTTGTTATTCTTCCCGAGCTTTGATAATCTTGAAATTAGATAGGAGGCATATTTTCCTTGTCAGAAATTTTCTAGAACACAGTAATACCAGATGTTCTGGCTAGCAAACTATAGAAACATGCCAACAAGGGAGCTTTATAGAAGAATAGATACATGCTTCTCTCAGTATATGAACACGAGCTGTCTCTGATGGATGGATGTCTGTGATAAACAAGCTATAATTTGTATAATGATGGAGGATAGCTTTTGAAAATAATACACCACTATACATCAGTTGGAATAAAAACAAAGACCATTGATAACTGATTTATCTCCTAACTATTGAAATGAGATGAAACCATGCTTTCCTAACTTGAGATCTGAACTACTTACACAAGATGTTGCATTCAGAGAAGGAAGAAAGGCACAGTGAAAATGCTTTATACCTAATTCTTCACCCACTATACATAAATGATTATTGAAATTCCTAATACAATATAACCTCCATAAAGATATGGAAAAGACTGTTTGATTTGACTCTTATTCTTTCTTCCAATTTATATTTACTAAGTGCTTGGTAGTACTCTGATAACATTTGTTTTCTTATTTATATAATTTTTAATACATATTATACAATTTTATTGTTGACATACATCATTTACTTTACTAATTAATATTTTAAAAATTTCTATAACTATATTGAAAGTTATTGCATTTAAAATTTTTTCATCCAATTCATATTTGTATATAGAAAGGTTATTGTTACTATGTTGCTATTTATCCTAATACATTACAAGTTCTAATATTTTCTTTTTATTAACACATATTATTTGTAAAATCTTCTGTGTTTCATTCTGACATTTTTACAGATGGGCATAATGTAATTCTTGATGAAGTGTTTAAATTTTTCTATATACATTATTATGTTATCTACCTACACAAACATTTTGCTTTCCTTATACATTTGTAAAACATTTTTATATTTGTCATGCTTAATCTATCTTGGAAATATTTCCATTACTTTGTTAAAGAGGAATGGTAAAGGTAGATGCTCTTGTTTTATCTTGTGAAACCAGTCTTGAGAAATCCCTCCCATATTTCCATATTAATTATGATGCTCATGGCTTCCTTTACTTAGCCTTTCCCAGTCTGAGGACTGTTCTTTCTATGCTTTATTTGTGGGAGGATTTTATTATTATTGGTTGTCTTTGTCTGTGGAATGAATTTTCTGCATTCATTGAAATTATATTTTAGTTTCTTCTGTTAATACATTGAAGCCTTAACCAATTATTCTTTATCAAGAAAATTTGGAAGTCAAATATTGGGATAAGAACCTGAGAGATCAGAGGTCAGAGGAGCAGACACCAATGGCGTCTTACCTCTTCCATTTCTTCCTCTAAAAGGGGCCGATATCCGTTTTCAACCCCCCACAGCTTCCTTTCTCGTATCTGTATACAGTTCTCCAAACCAATATTGTTAGTTCCAGTCAATCAGTGGCTCTCTCCACTCCCTGATTCCAAGCAAACTTTACTTTTCAGAACACAATCAAAATATCTCACAACAATATACTGCATTTTACTTGTGGATTTGTGTAAGGTGAAGTTCTGAGCAAAACCTTGTCATAGTATAGTTCTGTATGATGTTGAATTTAATTTGACTACACTTTTTGATAGGCTTCCATCTGTGTTCATCAAAGATATGTTCATCATTAAATATAGGATAAGAACTTCAAGATATTGCTGTTATCAATGCTTTTTAGACTGGTTGACAAAAGAACAGGAGTCAAAAAAAATAGTCAAGTAGAATTTTTTAAATTAAAAAGTTTCTGCACAGAAAAGCTAACAATCAACAGGATTTAGAGACAACCTACACAAGAGGAGGAAATATTTACAAGTGGTATATCTGATGATGATTTGACAACTAAAATAAATAAGGAAATAAAAAGATAAATCTCAAAATCCCATTTAAAATTATGATAAAGTTCTTAATAGAGAATTCTACAAAGAAGTTGTACAGATAGCTACTGAATATATATAAATATGCTGACTCAATAATCAGAGAATTGGCAATCACAACCACAATGGAATATCATTTAATCATAACTAGAATGGCTGTCATAAAAGGACAAGAAATGACAAATAATAGGGAGGACCCAAACAGAAGAGGACTTTTGAATAATTTTGTGGAAATTTATAATGATCCAAACTATAGACATAGAATGATCATATGCTTTATAATTTGGGATTTATACAAAGGAGAGGAAATACATTTATCAGAAAGACACAGACACCTTAATTTTATTGCAACACTCTTGAAAACAATTCAATAATGGACTGAACCACTTATCCTTTTGGAGAACATATAAAAATAACTGTTATGTTATACAAGGGGTATTAGTAAGACATTAAAGGAATTAAATTATATCATTTGAGGCAAAACATACAAAACTGTGAAACATTGTCTTAAATAAAACAACCCAGAACCAGAAAAACAAATAGCGTGTGTTCTCATGTTCTTAAAGAAACTATAATACAAGCTTGTAGAAGTACAGAGCAAAGTGACTGGGAATACACAAAGACAGGGAGACTGAAAGAAATAAGAAATACTATAAATAAATGTGAATGGAAGCATACATGACTAGCAAAACAGATGAAATGGATGGATGGATAGATAGATAGATGATAGATAGATAGATGATAGATAGATAG
>LOJH01046457.1:0-13395 GCA_001685095.1 Ellobius talpinus
CTCTTACATCTTAATTTAACCCATTTCTATTAATCTGTGTATCGCCATGTGGCCGTGGTTTACTGACAAGTTTCTGGCTCATCTGATCCAGGCAGCGGCTACATGGTGTTTCTTGACTTGGTCTTCTTTCTCCCAGAATTCAGTTTAGTTTTCCCCACCTAGCTCTACTCTGCCCTATCACCGGCCAAGCCAGATTCTTTATTCATTAACCAATAAAAGCAACACATAGACAGAAGGACTTCCCACACCAGTGCCCAAGTACTGGGAATACAAGCATGCGGTCACACACCTGGTTTATACAGTGTCGGGAATTGAACCCAGTGCTTCATGCATGTTAGGCAAGCAATCTACCAACTGCACTACATCTCCAGCCCTTGGTGTCGTCTTCTGGGATGTGAGAGTCCAGTGAGGTCAGAAGACCTCAAGTTTGTGGAAGACAAAAGGAGACAGACAATAGACTGTAGCACTCACCACAAATCTGTTGTGCTCCATCGGGATTCCATCGGGGATACTATGGACTATCTACCCTCTGTAACCCCCATCTTCTGTGTCTGTCAAATGGAGCAAACCAACAGTTCCTGCCTGCAGGAGCATTTCAAAGATGACACAAGAAGCTGCAAGCATTTGCAGAACACCTGCCTGACCAGCAGCAGACACACAGTTAATGGTGGCCATTAGAATTCTGACACCGTCTTATAGGATTGAAACTAGTGAGTAATGGGTCAAACTTAAAGCTGTCATGATCACCCAGATTCTTAACTGTCAACATGGAGAGATATTTCTGAAGGCCCCCAAGAGTAGCTGGGTTAGGATGTATTGGAAGGTATGGGGAACCTTCTCAACACATGTGGTAAGGAGCTTAGATACAAGTTTTAGAATCTTTAAAACAAGCAGTTATGCTATAGGGTACACTGGAAGATTGATGCACATTCCTGAGACAAAAGTGTCTCACAGAAAGTTTTCTTCAAGCTGAGCACTCTGGCCCTGGGTGTGCCTTTTCAGCTGAGGTGACATGGAATGTGTGAGACTCCCAGGTTTCCAGGCTTTGGTTTCTCAGCCATGAGGTCTTAATATGAAGACAGCCCACAGATCCTGTCATCTCTATTGCTCCCTTTTGGGTAATAAAGCCCCTACTCATAAAGGATGTCCATAGTCTAAATGAAGATGCAATTAATTAAAATTAGTAACCATGTGGAAACTCAAGGGAAACACACAAGGGATTAAATATCCACTGGGAGAGAGATGAAACACTTCTACACAGAAAGTAACTCCAGCCCTCTTCTCTGTAAACATACAATCTCAGTCTTTTTGTTTCCTCTCACAGTCTCCTGACTGAATTGGGGGAAATGCAACCCCAATTTTAAAAAATAGGGCACCATTGTCAGAAGGGAGACCTTGCATTGACTGGTTCGCTTGCTTTCGTATTGTGACTAAAAAGTTGTTGGTTTTATACTTTGCTAAAAGCAAAAGGGACATAAAATAGCAACCTCATTTCCCCATTAGTCTGCCATTCTTTGTGTTGGGGGCATACCATGGCAGGATAACCATCTGTGATTCAGAGATAATGAGCAGGGAGAGGCTGTAGGTATCATTTATATGCAAGTACTTTTATAGTGAGGACACAGAACAGTTTTAGTTGGGAACTGAATATTTGAGGGTTAGACCTCCTCCCCTCTCCCTGAAAGTGCAAAGACCCCAAAGCGACTGTTCCCTCCACTTCAGTGTTTGAGTGGCATGCCGGGATCCTTCCAGCTCGAGGTGCATAATGCATTGTGCCGGCTGACTCCCATGTGGAAGAGAGCACAAAACTTCCTTATGCATGAGGCATTTTTAGCAAATTGGACCCCATTTCAATCTTGATGAAACTTGATGACATTTCCAACTTGCAAGCGCACAAAATGAAAAAGCAAATTTTTAGCTATTTATATGTCAGAACATCAAAAGCTCAAAAGCCATAATTAAGGGTGTCAGCATGGCAGGGAGACCATATTTCCACTCTGCTAAGGGGTCTTCTGGGTCTCTCCTCAGAGGTGAGAGCTAAGCACTTCTGCTTCTTGTAGACATGAATCAAACAATTTGTATTTCATGAGCCCCACCTGGGATGCTGCGTCTCCACTGCAACCTTGTCAGTTGGTATTTAGTGTTTTTCATTTCTTGCTTGGGAAGATAAATTTGGGGCTCATCTCTATTATTGAGGTGTTGCATCTTATTCCTTAGCATTTTCCCTGGGCTGCTGTTTCAGAACCCCAAAGAAGGCAAAATATGAGAAAATGACTTGAGAAGGTATTTTAATTCCTTTTAAATATTTATGTCTATCATGCATGCAAATCATGCCTCAGTGCTAAATGTACGACATGGACTGGGTAGGCTTTGATGATCAGTCTACTTAGTACATAGATAGATATATTTGGACACTAATTTGATAAATATCCATTTAAACATTTAAAACCATAGGGTCTATGTTTGCCTTGTATTTGTCAAAATGCAGATCAGATTTGCTAAATGTGGCCAGAGAGCAGTCTGAGATATTGCATTTCTGACATGCTTGCAAGCTGAAGCAAGCTGATGGTCCCTGGACAGCTGATGGGGAGGCATAGATCTCAGTAGCTTTCAACCCGGGAGAAGAGTGTGAAAAGTGATTCATGGTCATTGCAATCACCAACAGGTGCACTTGTCTGGGCTGTATCTGTTTTTGATAAAACTAGCCTTTGAATTTTATAACAGAAATATTATTAAAATTAGTCCTCCAGTATTGCTACTGGCTGCTAATGATTCACAAAGATTCTCCTCTAATAAGAGCTATTTTCCAAAGAGCTCACATTGAATTGCAAATACCACTTTTAATCTGAGTGACATCCACAGTTCAGTTCACCCATATCTCCTGCGCTGGCGACAGGACAGCTTTTGCAAGTTTTCAGTACTCACTGTGTTCACGTCATTGTCTTAAGCTTGCCACTGGACACGGCTTTAAGTTTTTCAATGGAAGAAAGGCAAAAGGGACACCACAGCTACCCACAAAAAAAGCGTTTAGTTTAAAGTTTGCTTAGATTTGAAGGAAAGGGACAGGAGAGTTCATCTAAAACAGAACTCACTGGCATCTCCCTGGAGAAGGTAGTATTTGAATCATAGGATGAGGTATGTATGAATGAGGCTGTAGGGTGTGGAACGAGGTGAGAACACGTTAAAGGAAAGGAAAGTTTGGGAGAATTTATGAGGCAGGAAAAGCCACTTATGTGTCATAAACTGGGAGTTGTTTCAGCTTGGCTGAGAGACAGATTTCATGCAGAGAAACAGTTGACAGTAACCAAAGGAGGGAAGCTGGGATTACACCTGAATGACCTCACTATTCAGTAGAAGGTGCTTGGGTTGATTCTAATGGCATTGAGGAGTTATTCTTCACCCAATCCACTTGTTCTCAATTCTGCATTCAGAACGCATCCTTCATATTTTTCCCCTTTCAATTTGAATTGTTTGTATGTGCAAATTGACATTTTAATCCTCCTCACATTTCTTTTGATTCCATAAAGAAGAGATTAGAAAAGGAAAGTAGATTCACCCTATGGATTAATAGGATATAAAGGATGGGGGGCAAGGAAGATTCTATGTAGCAACCTCTGAGGGGTGACTCTATCTCATAAATGGCAGTACATGGATAATCCAGGGATGTAGAGAATTTTAGTGTCATGTCTTTGAATACATGATTCTTAAGTTGAATTTATATACAAACAGAAGGTGAAGTTTCACTCTGTCTTGAAAACATATTACAATCAATTGTATTTATCCTGCATGCTAATTTACATGCTAATTAACAGTAGTCTAGGGTCAATCAGAGAGAGTATTTTTGTTTACATGTGTTTTCCTATTGTCACTTAAGCATTAATGTTTAACCTATGCGGTTTGTGTTGGACTGGAGTTTTAAAGTGCCTCCACTAACAACAGAGCACCCTGGTGGCTGCCTACCAAAATTGCAGGTATAAGAACAAAGGGACAGTATTTGAGATGAAGTTGAGAGATGACAAATGCTTGTCTCCTCCAGCCTGGTATAGATACCTATTACGCTCACCTAAGAATCCCGTTTTAGACTGTCACCAACATGGACTCCTGCCCTGATACAAGGCTTTAATTCCTCATGGCAGGTGCTACTTCTTTGTGTTCTTCCAAAGTGACCTTTGAAAGACAGGGACAAACGAATGAAAAGGTCCCATGAATTTTCTAGATTTTTTCTAAAAGGAAAAAAAATAGAATAAATGGGAAATCTATATTATAGTTGATAATTTAAACTGTCGAATGTCAGATATGTGCCTTCGGATTGAAGAATTATGGAGACTCTTATGCAAGGCAAGTTAGAGTAAATCAATGCTAAGAAATATTATCAATAAACTGTAGAACACTAAAGGTAGAATGAAGACCCTAAGATAAATTACCTACAAAGGAGCAGTAAGGCCAGTAACAACACACTTCTAGGCAGCAACACCAGGTGTTGGAAGACGCTGGAGTGTCTGTGGAGAGTCAAGCAAAGTGAGCTCCAGCTAAAATTGTGTATCCAGATGATGTCTTCGGTAGCAAACCTGAAAGAAGCATGATTTCCTTAAAAGAACTTACTAAATAATCACCAGAGGCTGGGCTACATGGAGGAAGAAACAAAAGACCTTACTAAATAATCACCAGAGGCTGGGCTACATGGAGGAAGAAATCAGGATGCAGGAAGAAGAGAAAATGAGAAACAAGAAACTGTTGGAAACCACATAATTGGAAATTCCATGAGTCACCCAGTTGAAAGGAATTTTGACTTAACTTGAGAAGACTTACATGGCTGAGGATAAAAACAGGGCAGAGCGTCAGTGCCTCAGTATACTTACTGGAGATGAGCAGAGTCCAGTATTGTTGAGAATATCAGGAAGTTTTTCACCGTTGGTTAAGAAAACATGATTCAAATTTAAGTCTCCCTGGCACAGAAGCATAAAGGAAGCCAAAGAAACGCATGGCAATAAGACACTACAAAATGAATTCAAATATGCTCTTAAGAACCACAGTAGATACTAATTACTAACCTTGATAGGAACTTGATATTTCAGATAGTTTTGTTGTTTTTAAGTTTGTATGTGGGCGTGCATCAGTGCATGTGTGTGTGCTTGTCTGTACACACATGTGCACGGATGCATGTGCATGTGTGTTAGCTGTGTAGGTCAGAGGTTGATATCTAGTGCCTTCTCAAACACTCTGCACCTTAGTTTTGGAATAAGGTTCTCTCACAGAATCTGGAGACCACTGAGTTAGGTGACTTTGCTGGCCCAGGACTCCTCTGGCTCTGCTTCCCCAGCTCTAAGAATACAGCCTCATACTGGTGTGCCTGGCTTTCAACATGGGTGTTGGGAAGACAAACTCAGATCTCTATGCTCATACAGTTAGCACCTCACTGACTGAGCCATCTTCCCAGCCCCAGGAGCCTGGTATTAAAAGTTGGCATTAAAAAAAATCCGATTATGGACTTCAGAAGATAGACCTTACATCCAAAAATGCCGTGATTGTAGCGGCTTTGGTTTCCTTTTAATTTCCTGAGGACATGGAATGATTCTAAGTCTTTTTATGGAAAGCTCCCCAAGCTCCCATGCAAATGTTCTGATGTATTGGGCACATCCGTGGGAGCAAAATACTAACCATCAAATATGGCTGCACCTGTGATGCTCCATATTTAGTGCTTCAGACAATCAGGTTGAAGAACATGTTGTTTGCCTGAGAATAAAATATATGAAAAGATACATGTATCCCCCTTTAGAAAGCAAGGCCACATATAATCACATATAGCATGGTTATTTAATTACAAAGTTTTATCCCACCAAAATTAATAATAAGATAAAATATAAAAAGACAAACATGTTGATTATGTTATAGCCTAACATCTACACATGGTATATGTGTAGATATACATAATCATTCTCTCTTATTTTCGGTAAATAATTTCCCAAAACTTTTGATACTTTGATCATGTACTTAGTTCTTAAGAGTATAGTGAATAATGTACTTACTTATGTTTATATAATGATGTACAAATCAAATACACCATTATATATAATAGGAGTATTTGATAAGACAATATTCAATGACTTTTAAAATTTTAGATTGTTGGATCTCATGATATGCTTATGTAAAGGCATTATTTATTTGTCTATTACCTGACCAGAGATTCACATAATAAAGGGAAACTTTGGGCTTAAGGGATTTGATCCAGTACAGTAAAATGTAAAAACATTAATCTCCCACTCTGAGTTTTAGAAGATAAATCTGGCCACTGCTATGTTGAAATAAGTGTTAAGGTCTGAATATCTGTTTCTCCAACAAAATATTCATATGTTAAAGTTCTAAGCCAGATATGGTGGCATTAGGAGGAAGAGCCATCGGGGTATAATTAGCTTACATGATGTCATGAAGATGGAACCATTTGATGGGGAGAACTGAGATTTCTCTCATCCTGGCTCGTAAATACAGGGCAAGAGGCTAGAAATCTGGCCTAGGGAGATGGCTCAGTAGGTAAGTACTTGCCCTGCAGGCACAAGAACTCAAATTTGAATCTCCAGAACCCATGTTTAAGTGTTGGTGTGGCAGAGGCAAGAGGATCCCTGAAACTCATTAGTCAGCCAATCTAGCTAAATTGGTATGTTACAAGTCCACTGAGAAATCCTGTCTCATAAAACAAGGCGGGAAGACACTCAGTGTTAACCTCTGACCTCTACACTCATGTATGTACATTAATGCATAGCTGCATGCACACATGCACAAGTTCACCACAACACAGACACACATGCACACACACACACTATAGAGGTTGTGTATGTGTAATCTAGGTCCTCACCAGGAGCAAGACTGGAAGGCACCTTGACTTTACACTTCAGCATGAATTCTACTGTTTAAGCCATCCTCTCTGTGCTATTGCTACAGTAACTGAGCAGACTGATGCAAAAGGCTTTCCCGATGACAATGGACTGAATAAGGGATTTAAACTGGAGGTGCGAATTCATTTGTTGCAGTTTTGTGTGCATCAAAGAAATGTACTGGAAAGGGGGTGGGCTTTGAGGAACCATGTGGACAGTGATTTCTAGTGTGTGGTATGTGCCTGTCTACCTGTGTTTAAAATCAAACTTTGCCTCACATTTTGTCAAGCAGTAATGAACACGTCACAGTGATGTCATAGTGTGCTTACCAAACCCACAGGCTCTGTAATCACAACAGATGTTCTTTTTCATTCCAGGGGAAAAATACTTAAGGATTTTATTCTAGCGGTTGAAATATCTCATCATAGAATAAACTATAAGCCAACATTGAAAGTAAAGTGAACGTTTGAAAGTTATTAATTCAAGTAAGGATTAAAATACATGCATCAAATAAGCTTTCTGTTTATAAAGTTTGTCAAGAGACCTGTTTACATTAAAGCAAAGAAAGATCATTGAGCCTCATGACCAGTACTTACAGATTTGTGCTCTTTGCTGCCTCTGGGTAGTTCATTCTTATCCTCAGCAGACATATTTGGACGAAGATTCTTCTGGAATTTTCCAAAAGAAAAAAACCAGGAAATAGAATTATTTTTGATAAATCAAGACTTAGGACAAAAAGTTTCAAGAATGTTCAAGAAATAGTAATAACAATGAGAAAACAGGGCTATAAATACAAGGTCTCATTTTACCAAAGATGTCATTTATTCAAGTGTACTTTTTCCAAAGCATACGGTGAAGCCACGCTGAAGATGAAGTTTTCTTTTGGGTGTTCTTTCATTTAGCATTTGAGGGCAGTGTTATACTTTTGTTTTTTACTGAGCATTTTTAGAGTCATTAAAATAATCATGTCATAGAACAGAAATCTGTGGGGATATTTCCTGGGGGAGAGAAAGGGAACACCATCCGCATCAGTGGGAAGATTACGGAATCAAGAGTCAGATGCTGGATGTGACTGGGACTAATTTTCCCCTAATGCTGCAGTTTTGCTTGACTCAGATGATGTTGGCAAGACTGCAGGAGATGCCTGATTTCCCGCTACCGTCTCCCACAGATGATTCACTTATGTTCAGTAAGTGCCTGCTACGCACAGCCAAATCCTGAACTGAGAGTTTGGGGGACCCCTTCCCCTGCAGTCATCATAGTAAACCATGAGGTCTAAGTTATGGTTCAGTTAAATTTGAACTCAGATCTCTTGGTCTCTTACAGAGTATGCTTGTAGTTGTTTTCTTAAGTCTAAGAATTGACTCAGTAAACAAAAATTTCAAAACAGGGATATAATATAAAATTTGCCCATCCAAAGACTCTTCCTGATTATTTTCATGAGAAACCTGTCTTCTGCATTTTCATATTTTGATGCACACAGTCACAAGTTACATAGACATTTTGGCCAGTGCTGGCTGTATCTGTGACAATAAAAACTATATAGCTAGAGGGGAGGTGGGATGTGTTCCCACCTAGGTTTGTTCAAGTTTAACCTTAGTGGTCACACAACAGGAAAGTATCTACCAATGTACTTGTCTTTCCTTTAGGTGACAACTGGCAGTCTTTAAATGCAAAGCTGGGACGCACCTTGTAGTAGGGAACCTGCTTAATAAAAGTGAGAGGCCTTGTATTTGGTCCCTGACAACGCTAGGAAGTGGAACGACCAAAAAGTTTAAATTAAGCCAGTGAAAAATCTCAGCATCTGCATCTTGTAGAGGATTGTAGAGGTCACTGTTTCCTTTGTCCTTGTGAGTCACTCAGAGCCCTTTGCGAAGTAGAATTGGGGAAATCAGTAGGTAAAAGGATATAAAATATAGAACTAATTCACTTTTGTCCAACTTTATTTTCCATTGAAACAGGTAACAAACTGTTTTCCTTAAATATGACCTGAGGAAAAAAATGGACTCTAAAATAATAGTCAACAGAAATTACAGAATCGGATTCAGGTTGCCCAGTTTTCCACAATGATATCTTAGCCATGCTGGCTTAAGTTCAGAGAGGAGCTGGCAATATTCATGAGACAAAGACTTCAAAATTGCATGTTGTTCCTGAAGCCACACTTTGTAAATCTGCGATACGTTCTAGAAGTCTACATGTGAAATCATCCAGGCTCAGGTCTCAATGATAAAGTTTTGAACAAATCTAATCAGCAGATTAATTTTGTGACACCATCTTCAATTTAAGCCAAAGGACTTTAACAAAGGCAATGAAATTGATGGCAAGAGAAAGGCACACACAGAGACATAGTGCAAAGAGCCTCACATTCATCTCAGAACGAACACAGACACTATTGTATAGGAAGCAAGGGCGTGATGGAGTTAAAGACTTGTTTTTAAGTCCTGAAAGAAACTGGTCTCCAAAACTGGTCCTGTAGGAAATGATCTCTACTGCCATTTTATTATTTTATTTTGATCCAAAATATATCCTAAGATTCCATAGTTTTCCTGAATTCTATGCACTTTTCAGTAAACAAATGTTTACTTTTATTTGCTTTTTAAATGAAAGGCATCATTCCTAATGCAAAGTAACAGGGAAGATAGGAAGATATTTGTCTGCCAACCTTTTATTGAAAACCAATGACAATCATTTTCTAAAAATTTGGTTCTAGGTTTCATCTGCTTAAAATAAAAAAAATCCTTGAAGTGAAGTAAAAAATCATATTATCAGTATTTCTGGCAGCAGTGAATGAATACTTACTACAAATAGATTCCTCTGAATGGCCACTCTATAGCTACTGTGTTTTGTGAGAAAAGTATATTAAAAAGTAGAAACAGCATCATGAAGAAAGGTCGTAGAAACAAAGGATTAAAGTATGTGATTTTTAAAAGGGTCTTATCAAGGAAAATCTCACTGAAACTTGAAATGGGAGTCGTGCAACCCCAAAGCTTTCCCATTTCCCATTAAATGAATAATTTACTTTTGAGATGAGATTCACTAACATTATTGCAAGATGACTATAATTGAAAATTATTAAGGCTCTATCTTTATCGCATTTTAAGCTGGTGCATTTGGTGTTTGACCAGGGCTGCTTCGTCCTTCGGAGTTTGGAGGGAAAGCAAAATGTGTCTTCTAAAGAATAGGGTGCAAAACCCTTAATTGCTTTCATGTTTCCCACAAAGATGCTAATATGATGAACCGAATGTCAGGAATAATAAGATAAAATGATGGTGTACACCCTGCGAAGAGAAAATACAACATCTTTTTATGTAAACTGTCACACGAACCTCACGGAGACTCTTTGCTCTTTCCCTGCCCTGATTTTGAACTGCTTCATTAAAAGTCATTTTGTTTTTCCGAAGGATAACACCCACATTATTCTATTAAAAATTCTTAAGAGAAATGTTCAATTAGGAGGTTATTGTTGTCTGAAGGATTTTTCCATAGTTGGTGGGTAGCTGAAAATGTGATCTTCCCAAATTTGAATGGAAATATGACATTCATCATAGCTTAAAATAGATAAAATGTCTTGTCTGTTTGAAATGCCAGTGAACTTGGTATTATTTATCAGATCGTTTGAGCAGTTGGGATTTTCAGAGAAGGAAAGAATCTTTAAAAAGGAGAGACATGATTCATCAGGTTCTCCTGTCTTTGACTGTTGGAAAGTTTCTTATATTTACAGAGTCCTTGTTTCATGCACCATTTTGGCTTTTTGAAAAGTAAGCAGGGGACAACGAATTTCAGCCCAAATCCTGTATATCATCCTTTGAGTTGAGTGGGGAGAATGGCTCTCAGACTTATCTCAGTGACCACTGAACTTCTCCAGGGTTCATCCCGACCTCAGTTTACACTGTATCCTGGCCCTCCCTCCATCATCATCTTTGTCTGCTTACATAAATACATTTAACCCACTTAGAAGGAGAGCAACCTAATGGCCAATTGTGATAGTTCAAGCCTGTAATATCAATCTTGGTAGTTAGGGGGAAGAAGCAGTAGAGTGACTCTGAGTTTGAGGTCAGCTTGATCTAGAACTGAATTGCAGACCAGTCAGGCTACACGGTGAAGATATGGGCCAAGAAAGGTTCTATGGAGCCATGTATCCTGTTTGTAGAGAGGTCTCTATTGCTTGTTCTACATTTTCCAAACTTATTTATCTTTAGAATGAGTTCCTCTCTCTTTTTCCTTATTTCAAATTTATTTCTTTCAAACTGCTATCTTCTAGAACCTGCTCTAGTAAATATTTCCATGGTTAAACAAGTCTTAGACAGTAGAAATCACCCATTTTGCAGGTGAAGAAGTCAGGCTTCAGGGAAGTTAAATAACTCGTCTAAGGATGTAAGTCCTTAGTGTTTTGGTTAAAATTTGAAGCATGAAGTATGAAGCCTATTTAGTACTATGTCACTGCGACCAGAAAACATGAAGAGATATGTAAGTGTATAGAATATTCTAGATATGCTTAGCAATAGGCTATTCTTTCAGTACATACTTAGATTATTTTCTCCTCATGTCTGTATCATTGTATATACTCTCGTTAGGCATTTTGGCTAATGTTATTGAATGTTGGGAAATATAATAAAATAGAATCAAGTCTAAACAGCATACATAGAACACATAATTTTATAATTAGCAGGTGGAAGCATGAAGGTAAGTACAACAGATATACTATTTTTAAACTGGCTTTGGTAGCCAGAAACATGCTATGAAAATAGAGCAACATGAATTAAAAAAAAGTCCACTTCCTTGGAAAGACCTCATTTAATCTGAGATAAGAAGTATTTAAAATATTTGATTTTATATGTATTATTAAATGTTCATCAAGAACAGAATAAGCAGTTGAGTACAGTATTCCCCTGACATTGATAAGAACTTGTGTTTAATATAAGGACATAGAGATATATACTTTTATATATGTAGTATATATTTTATTCTCTTTATATAAATATATTCTTGTGATGAGAAAAAGACATGTCCATAAATAAACAAATATATATGCCACTAGATATATAAACTAATAAAAACAACCTTGTTTTTGATTTGTTAAAGTATCCATTTTAGTCATTTAAAATGTAATATAATTTTAGATTCCTTTAATAAATGCCCAGTGGATAGATTTATTATTATTATTATTATTATTTTTAATTTCCTGCATCAGATCGAGGCCTTTGATTAATACCACAGACAAGCCCAGAGCTGTAGGATAGGCTTGACAGTTCTTCAATAAAGGGCTGTGTGGTTTTTTTGTCAGTGTCTTCTTCCCAGTGACAGCTGCTTTGTTCTTTTCTCATCAGATTCTCTAGTTAACACATCAAAAGTGTATCTGTGTACACCTAGTACGGAGCAAACAGTTCAAAGAGCTAAGAGATTCAGCTTTAACTCTTTACTAAATTTTCCCTACAGTTGTCACAAAAGATGTCTCCCATGGGGGCTTTGGAGCAAGGTGAGGAGTTCAGGCTTGAGAGGGGGACAGAGGATGCATGTGGGATTAGCTTACTGGATAGGAAGTTGATCAGGTAAGGGGTGTGTATATGTCTGTGTGTGTGTGTCACGTTAAGGAGAGCAAATCTGGAATGAGGAATTTTAATTTTCTTGGGATCAACAAGCCTGGGAACTAGACACTGGCTTTGACATTTAGTCATTGTCATGGGTACATTCCTATTTCATGGAACATCATGAGACAGCACCTGCCTACTCTGTGCATTTACTTCTCACTCATACTAGCTGGAATCCCTGTACACAGGTGGCAATTCAAGTTCACATTGAAGTCAAGCTTACACAAATATACTTGGAGATGAGTCTCTAAGATCTCCCCTGAGCTGGCAGCAGAATATTATAAAAACAAGGGAGTATACTGCAGCACATAGCAGTCTCATTTGGAATGTATCCAGGAAACAAAGATCAGACAATAGGTACCATGTAACCGGAGACTGCTCGTTTGTTTCTGAGCTAATCAGACCCGAATAATCATGCAGAAACTATATTAATTATAATGCTGTTTGGTCAATAGCTTAGGCATATTTCTAGATAGTTCTTACATCTTAAACTAAACTATTTCTATCAATCTATGTATCATCACGAGGCTGTGGCATACTGGTAAGGTTCTGGTGGTGGCAGTGCTGGCAGCATCTTTCTCTTTTGGCAGCTACATGGCATCTCTTTGACTCCGCCTACTCTTTCTCATATCACTGTTTGGATTTCCCACCTGGCTTTACTCTGCTAAGCCATTGGCCAAAGCAACTTTATTCATTATCCAATAAAAGCAACACATATACAGAAGGGCATCCCACATCATTTCTTATTTTCTGTCTAATTAAAACAGAAAGTTTTAACTTTAACATAGTAAATTTACATATACAAAACAGTTATCAAGCAAGAATTATAGTTACAATATTTTGTCCTTTTACATTTGGCAAATAAAAGAAAATACTCTATACATCTATTTTTGTGAGTCTAAAGTTTTATATCTAATTTAACTTTTATAATAACTAAG
>LOJH01046458.1:0-10265 GCA_001685095.1 Ellobius talpinus
ATGTACCTTATTATTATAGCTAATGATGAGGTTGAAGTTCTGGTATAAAGATTAATAGAAATTTGGAAGAAATATAGGTTGGGGTCGCATTAACAAATGCTATTTAGTGAAGCCTTCAGGTGGTGGAGCTCTGTGCAGCCCTCACATGTGTATAGCCATGGACAGACATCTCTGGACGAAGTTGTATGTTGTGTGTGCTTACTGATTAAATTCCTTGAATGTGCACAGATACGAGTGTATATAGTGGGGAATTCATGTGAAAGTGGAAATGAGACAGGGGAAGGAGAGAGAGACACACACACACAGACACAGAGGGAGAGAGAGAGAAAGGGGGGGAGGGAGAGGGAGATGAAGAGACAGAGGGAGATGAGAGAAAGTACTATTCAAGGCATAATAAACTGAAACTGCACAAATATCTCTGTAGGAGGTTTAATATTTTAAAAATTATTTTAGCAGCAATCCTGAACAAAGTGATTATGGTTTATTTGTTTAGAGGCAGGTTGTCTCCAAGTAGCCATGTCTGGCCTTGAGCCACCAGCAAAGGCACCTGCCTCAGTCTGCAGAGCACTGAGATTCCAGGTATCATCATGCCTGGCTCATTATTTTCTATTTAACGTTCTCCAGTTTCTGTTCTTGTCCGTTGGATGGAGCTGACTCTATACAACTTTGCAAGTGAGTATGGCTCCCATGCTTATTAAAAAGCTCAGGAAAATCAGCCAATCCCTCAGCTAAGGCTTTCTTGAGAAAACACCCCGCTAGCCTCCCTCCTGGATATTGCGACTCCTCAAGCCCTTTCCCTCACACATGTGAAGGGTGATAGTCTGGGTAGCATAGCTATGCTCCTTTTCTATTAGGAGTGGGATGTTAATTCTAAAATATCCCTTCAACTTAAAAGTATTTCTCTTTTTGAACTTATAATGAGATCCTGACATATAGACAATCTCAAACCATGCATTTGCTACTGTTAGGGAATTCCCCCGAAACCCAGGGCAGTGTGAAAATGGGAAGAAAGTAATTTTTGTTTTTAAGCAGGTGGATGACTGTTTCAGTCAGTTTTGTTCTAAGAACGAGGAGGAAATGCCTCTTCCCTCCACCTAGTTGTCCCAGATGCTTCTGAGGAGTCATTAAAGGTCAGTTCTCTTGGGACAGACAGTTCCTCAAGCTCCATTGTTCTTACAAGGTGGATGTTAGCAGCCTAGGAGGTTGGAGAAAGATGTTTATTTTTATTCTGCAAAAGACGGGGTGAAGTCAGCCATGTTTTATAGATGTATGTGTGGCTATGTGGATAGAATCGTGTAATCTCTGTGTGCATGAGCATTGGACACACACAGACACACATGCATGCATGCATGCATACACATACACATGCATGCGTGCGTGCGCACACACACACACACACACACAGGTAAAGGGACTGGATGGTGAATTCCCATGACCTCCATTAATCAGGAAATAAGCTGTGTCCCTTTGGACTTGCTGTGAGAATTCTGAATTTCTGGTTAAAAAGCTTTCTGCTTGAACATGTCTGTTGAAATCCCTGCCATTGCTATTGTCAGAGGTCATTAAATGTACAGGGAAAGAGGCAAGACATGGATGCTCTTCTCTGTCTCAAATGAGCAAGGGTTAGCTCAGAATGCTGGCAGATGAACAAGTTATATACAATCTCAGGGACTCCAGTCCCCTCCTGGGGACTGCGAATTCTATGCCACCGTGAAGCGGCTCAGAAATGAGCCGACAAAGAAGTCCATCGACTTTAACGTGAATATGCTTGAATCACACAGAAGACAAGAATAAATCACCTTACAAATGTGTCTGGTGTAATTTTCCTGTCTCCTCCAGTTCCCCCACCCCCAGCCCTTTTGTTCTTTGTGACGTTTTTTTCTTTTCTTTCTTTCTTTTTTTTTGTGAGCAGCAGCAGCAGCAGCAGCAGAAGCAGCAGCAGCAGCCAGAAGTCTTTTCTTGGGGATTTTTCTCTGGGTGACTAGGGTGTGGGCAAGGTATTGCTGCAGCATGAATCTTTTAAAAACTGCCTAAGATATATTTAAGAGCCTGGTCTAGGAGGAAAGGCTCTCCCAGGCATAATTTTTGGTGCTGGTTGCAGCAGGGAGCGTATGCTGGGAGGAAAGTATTATTTTTCTAAATGGAAGGTGTCAGATGGTCACGCAATGTGACTGCATGTTCGAGATCACTGCCTCCCATCTGCAATTTGTGACGTGTGAAAGATTCTGCCCAAATGTGCTCACCAACCGGAAATCCTCAGCACTCTTTTCCCTTATCAGGAGAGACCAAGATAACCAATGGTTTACAGATCAGGGATCCTATCAAATTAATATCACTGTAGGATAAAATCTGTTTTAAATACAACTCCTAAACTCCAGCGAAGTTAACTAGTACAAACAAGTTCATCCATCTGACTAAAAACTGCAGCTCAGAAAACAAAATGGAATCTGCTTATTGCTGAAGCTCTCCTCAAAACAGTCTCCCTCTCCTTTACAGAGCATTCACAAGCAGGCTGGAATCAAGGGATGATAGATTTTCTTCCTGCTAATTAATGTCAACCAAATGACAGCCATCCGCCCAGTCTGAAGGAAAGTGTCTTCAAATCTGTGCTGTTTTTTGTTTGTCTTATACATCTTTGAGTCGTTTACGTATTAACCCGGCAGCAAAGCTCTGAAAAGGACATGCCATTTGACTCGTGCCTCAGTAAGTGGTTCGAAACTTGGCATGTGAACCCTCTCTCTCATTTCTGTTTGTTCTTGACTGGCCGCAGTTCCAAGCCTCTTGGATAAAAGGGTTGTAAAAAGACTTACAATGTGTTTTGAACATCAAACAACTCATACAAAACCACATCTCGGTAAGGTAAGTGCAAATGAATCAGAGACATGCTGGGCTAAAGTCGCCTTGCTCTGTAAAGGACTGTTTCTCATGGACAAAAGTACCTGGCTCCCCAAGACACACCTGGATATTCATCCCCAACGTCACCATGTAGAGGCTTGGCCTAACAGCTGCTCTGCCTAATTCTACCCTGAGGGAGCCCAGTGCGTCATGGGTCTTGCTGAAATCTTTATTTCTCATCTGTATAAAATGGGGAAGGAAGGCTGGATGGAAAGAAACTCTTGGGTGAGTGTAAACACTGTGTTCTTCCCCCAACCATTTGATAGTGTGTAGTTTGCATCACAAAGCTCTTCAGGATCAGTGAGGAAACACAGAGGGATTACAGAGTCAAGAGATGGATCATCTTCACCATTTTGTGAAGCAGCATGGGCTGCTGACTACAGGGAGCCGAAAGAAAGCATTAAGGAGGCTGGAATCTTCCACACTGAGGAGCCCTAAACTGGTATCCTGAAGGAATGCCCCCTTTTCCTCAGCCTATGCTCCAAACTCCACTGGAGAGGCAAAGAATGCCACGGTTCATCCATCACTCACACCAGACATACACATGGACCTAGGTCTTTTCAGGGTTGACAGCCAAAATACCTGTGATGAGAAATGGGTAGATAGAATTGCATCTGATGTAGTCAACAAAGATGCTAAGATCCCGGGGAATGTTGGTCTCTAATGTCATATTAGCAAATGGTGACATTAACAGCCCAACATGAGCCTTTGACTCTGGAATAGTCCTTCCAATGATTCTTTGGATCATTCTACAAAGAAAAGGTAAATCAGAGGGGTCCTGATTCTATAGGTTTGCAACAACAGGTTTTTATTTTTTAGACTTCAGTGGTGCTTCTATGGTATACTTAGGGTTGGGGAGTTTGTTGAATCTAGCAGGTGATATTTACTCTAGGTAAAAAATTTAGTCTAGGTGACAGAAGTCCTTCTGCTACTTCTCTACCCTACCACTACCCAGAACTCCTTGCTATTCTGGTGTAGAGATAAGACAAATGGTGAGGAGAAACCTCTCATGTTCTTTGCTTCTTCATGCAAAATGCATTTGGAGGGACACTGTTGATTGCAAGCTCTGGCCTGAGTCTGATTTCAGTTTTCGTCTGCTGAAACCTTAGGGGTGCTGAGGAGCATCTTTGGTGCATGGGAAGCCTGGGCTTTCTCACGTCTCTCTCATGGGTAGTGTGCTCCTAGGATGCTCCCCAGGACACTGAGCCTTCAAACTCTCATCCACGAACAATCGGAAACTGGACAGAAGATGCAGCAATATTTCAAAGAACCCCTCTTCCAATACACAAAACCAACCTGTGCCAGCTCTGTGGTCTCCTGAATGACCAAGAGAAAGGTTCAGCCGACTTCCAAAGAGTCTCACTTCACAGCTCATGGGGACTTCCAGAACTTTTCATTCGAGTGCCCTTCCATTCTTCTTCGTGTTTTGATCAAGAAGGTTGGAAGAGGTAAGATACTGTCAATGGAGGTGGTAAGAATAAAAGAAAATGTTGGTCCCTAGTGACATATAGCAAACAGCAACAACAATAAAGCTAGGAGAAACATAGGCCTTTGATTCAGGAACAGCTTCTTACATTAATTTTTTGATTAATATTTGGATTAAAAATTAAATACAGGTTTTTGAACATTTCCTGGTTTGGCCCCCTTCTTTCTTATTCTTTGGAGATGCTGGCTAATGTCTCAAGAGGGCTGTGTGTGTGTGTGTGTGTGTGTGTGTGTGTGTGTGTTTGTGTGAGGGGGGCAGCAATTGCTGGAATCACTCAGAAGCAATGCTGTCTTAGACATTATAGAAAGGCCAAGTAGTTAATGCACAAGAACTAAAATGATAACACGGAGGAGAAAGAAAGAAAAAAAAATAAGAAGACTAACATAAAAGAGTGTGTTAGTTGCATTTTCTGCCTGGTATTTTCAAGGCCTTGATACAACTTTAATGTTGGCATTCCCTTTCAACTAACATTTATTTCTTCTCACTTCGCATTTCCTTCCTGAGATTTCATCTGTTTCAGTTGCTTGAGTTTTTTTTAACCTCATGAATTCCAAAAAGAGGCTGCTTAGCTTCTGATTCTTTTCCTGAGTGCAGAGACGCGCAATCATTCACCTGCCAGACAGCCATCCTTGACTTGGACTTCTCATGGGCATCTCAGAATTAATGTCGGAAATGCTCCTTGTGATTCTCCCTTCCCAGTGCCTGCTGTTTATGGCGCCTCTGTCTTAAGATAAATACCACTCTAATCATTTGACCAAAAGTAATCTTAGTACTTGGGAAGCTGATGGGTGGGTATTGAGAATCTGAGGCTGTTTGTAGACTACAACATCGTCAAAACAAACATCAAGCTAACAAATAAACAAGTCTCATTGGACCTCTATTTTTCTATGCCAACAACCAGCTAATCATTAAATCATAATCCCGTTTCTTGCATATTTCCACATATTTTTAGTTGGACATTTCTAAGCCTGTTAACCTGAATGTCACATATCCCAATCCTTATAAACTATGGATATTTTATGTCACATGGCAACGGAGATTGCAGATATGATGAAATTAAACATATGAAAGGAAGATAATGTTCTGTATTATACAAATGACCTAATGTAATCTGAAGGGTCCTTATAGGCTCAGTAGGAGAACGAGAGATGGGAAGACAGAAACAGAGGTAGGTAGGAATGACACAGGGCCAGGAACCAAGGAGCAGAGGAAGCAGAAAGAGTGGAAAACAGCAATAGCCAAGGATTTCCCGCCAAATGCTACTGAATTGACAACACCAACCCTCTCCTCTGCCAAGAGGAAGAAGATTGTAGTTTGGAGTGCTACGTATCAGAACAAGGTCTACACCACTGTAACTAAGAGTATAACTAAGGGTTAATCATGTCATTTCTCTAGGATTTAGCTTTTTGCCAGTAAATTAGAATGACAGGAACTTCCAAGTTCTAATATTTGATGGTGAAGGTGTTAATAGTTAGAGCATAATATATGTGGTTATTTCCCAACATTCAAAAAGATCAGAAGGCATGCTTACAAGATCATTCACTATTGACGTCCCCTGACAATCTTAGCGCAAGGTGAGAACAACCAGACAACACTGGGCCATGCTGTTCTCATAAGAGAGTCTGGAGCTATAATCTGGACAAATCTCTAAAAATAGGAAAAGAACATCTACTTGGAAAAAAAGGAAAGACACTTTAAAACATTGCTTTCTGCATGATTAGAAAACTCTGGACTCAATCTGATGTAAGAACAGGCCTTTAAAGCTAAACAGAGGATTCCTATGTGAACAAATTGCATAGCATTCAGCTCAACATATGTATTTCAAGGGCTTCAGTTTGCTGGTTTAACCTTCAAGGACAGTGAGTCTTTTAAATATATTTAATATGTGCAAATGGTTCATTTTATAATGATCTTTGTCTTAGTTAGAATTTCTACTTCTATGATAAAACACTATGAACAAAAAGCAAGTTGGGAAGTGTGGTAGTATGAATATAATTGGCCTCCATAAGTTCAAAGAGAATGACACTATTAAGAGGTACAGCCTTGTTGGAGGAAGAGTGTCAATGTGGGGGCAGGCTTTGAGGTCTCTTTTGCTTCCCTCAGTGTGACTTTCAGACCACGTCCTGTTGTCGGGAAGATGTAAGACTATCAGTTACTTTGCCAGCACCAGGTCTGCCTACAGGCCACCATGTTCATCACCATGCTTGCTGCCATGATGATAATGGACTGAACTTCTGAAATTGTAAGCAGCCACCCCAATTAAATGTTTTCCTTATAAGAGTTGCCATGGTCACAGTGTCTCTTCACAGCATTAGAAACCCTTACTAACATTTCCAGAGCACTGTTCATCATTAAAGGAAGTCAGGACAGAAGCTCAAACAAGGTTGGAACTTGGAGGCAGGAGCTGATGCAGAGGCCATGGAGGGGTGCTGCTTACTGGTTTACTCCTCATGGCTTGCTCAGTCTGCTTTCTTATAGAACTGAGGACCATCAGCCCAGGGGCGGCCACATCTTGCCTTAGCCAGGATGATCTTGAAGGTAAATCTACTATGATATTCTTGCTTTAAATCTCTTGTTGCTGTCTTTGATTCCAAACAAAAGCGACCTCTACCTCTGTAAGTAAAAGTGGAGACAAAAGTTACCCCCTATCTCTCTAAGGAAAGGTAGAGAGTTACAGATTCCTTCTATACTCAGGGCAGTTGGTAAGATGTCACAGCAAAGTCAATGTAGCACCCACATGGGCTAGATTTGGTGGCCCTGAAGCTCAAGGTGAGTTGTCAAGACCCTAAGAGTGCCGGGAAACTGCTCAGCTAGAAGAGAAAATGTCACCACACAATGGAAAGAGCATTTCAAGGTCTTTGGTGGGAACTGTTTTATCAGTGGGAGCATTTTTTTCAACTCCATCGACAACTCACAATCAGCGATAATGTTAAGATCCCTCCAAGTCTTTATGAGGTGAGAAAAGCCATCAAGCAGATGAAAAACAAGGTGGCATCTGGAGCTGGTGGGATCCCCGCTGAAACCTTCAGCTCTGCGGAGGAAAGCACACACTACGGCTCCCCATTCTCATCTTGGAGCTGGAGAACGATGAAGAAATTTCACATGACATCAAAATGTTGCAGTTGTGACCATTTCAAGACAAAGGCACCAAGATAATTGGAAAGAGAAACACCAGCCCATTCAATTCTGAAAACTTCTCGCTGGGGCGGCATCCTTGGTCATGGCAGGCAATAGAGACACATACAGAAAAAGTGCTTCTGGTGTAATCTCAGCTTTTTGGTGGGAGCTTTTTATCTCCTAGTTTGTTTGGAAATGAGCAGACACCAAGCAGTGCAGACCAGTGAAGACACCCACGGCACCGTTGTTAGTTCCATGGGCTTGCTTACCCCTGGGATGTTCTCAAGACAAGAATTGCCTCATGAATTATCTTGAGTCTCCTAGACAGACAGCATGTTAGATGTAGGCTATCATAGTGGTGAACTAATGAATTATTGAACATCACTCAGCTACTTCAATGTTAACATTTATATAAAATCTAAGAAGTAAATGAGAGCTGCAATTCTGCCCCAGGCTCTCTGGCTACATTGGTAGAATGGTGGACAGAATCAGGATGGCGTTGGGCTGAGGATGGCTCAGTTGGCAGATCACTTCTGTTTAAGCATGACAGCCTGAGTTCTGGCCTGAACTCTTACTCCAAGAGTAAACCTATGCAAACCCCAGGCACAGTTTTGTGGGTATACAGTCCCAGTGGTAAAGAGGCAGAGAAAGGCCAGGAGCTTGCTGACTAGTCAGTCTTTCCAGTCTGTGAGATCCAGGGTTAGCTGGAGATACTATTGCAAAAATAAGTGGAGACTAATTACAGGAAACTCCCAACATCACCTACACACACACACACACACACATACACACACACACACACACACGTACTCTCCCCCAGAAATGTACACACAAAATAATAATGGATAATAATAATATAGAGCATGCATATTCATCCTTATCCACTTCCTACTTGACAGAGGGTACATGGCAGATAAGAAGAGAGCTGGAGATTGGTAAAGGTGGGAAACACAGCTAAGAAAGCTTGGGCATCAACTTTTGCTTTAATAGTTGTTTATTTATCAGAGCTGAGCAATGATCTACCTTCAGGGTCAAAATGAACAGATTAACGTTTGCTGTGTGGAAGCCAGAAAACCAAACAGAACTGTCCCGAGAATCTATGCATGGGCTAGGGTGGAGACATGGAGGGTCGTCTCTCCATCTCGTAGGCACCGAGATAACAGTACATTGTGTTAATTAACACTTAAAGCTGCTAGAGACTAAAACAAACAAACGCGCACCCATTCTGGTTCCACTTCCAAGACCTCATCCAGAGGCCGGAACACAGTTTGTTTTACAGCTTCCACGGTCACGTGAGCCTCAGTATAATGAAACCTCTCTAATCTCTATTTTTCTAAAGTCCGTGTAGATACAGATGGCTCTGTTTTGGTCTCTGGGTTTTATTCTTATTTTGCCACAAATTTAACCTTTTATGTATCTCTTTCTGTGAGATATTCTCACTGATTCCTCCCCGCCTGGGGGCTCAGGAAGGTCTTCTGTTTTCATTCTCCAACCACTCTGTACTGTTGTTCTTTGGAATATTTGGCATTTTTACATTGTAGAAGAAGGATGAACACAGTTGTTTGAGGATTCTGATGCAGTGGGATGCCAATTTGTGATTCATAAGAAACCGACTGTCAGCTTCATCTTTTTTCATAAAAGGTTGAGGAAGGGATGTTAAATTTTTAAAGTAACCATAATTAAATGTGGCTGGAAGGTCATTTACAGTGGAGACAGGCCCCTAGAAGTGTGGTCTCATGGTGTGGGACTATCGGGAGAATAGGAAGGGAGGAAGGGACCAATGCGATCTGGTGCAAGCCCTGGAAGAAGCAGAATCAAGGGGCTGCCCAGGCTCGCAGACAGAGTCATTTTCAGAAGCAAGGACAAACTTTGTCGGACTGCAAAGCGCGGTTGGTGGGTGTCACCTTCCAGTTTTAGGCTATCATGGAATGGCCAAACGTAAAAGTGACAGCCCCCTCCCCCACGCTTGTCTGGGTGAGGCAGGCATCTGAGAGGATGGAATTAAAGGAAGACTGCATTGTTGGGGCGGCCGTTCAAGCATGGGAGGGGTGGAATTCCATCTGTTCACTCGGTTTGGTTCAGTGAGCCGGGTCACTTTGAATGGTTCACTGGGTTGTGACTATCTAAAAATTATAGCTAATGCGTTTTAAAAATCTTGAGCTGCATGACAAGATTACTTATTGCTTGTTTTTCCTTGCCCTCAGGTTCATCACCTCTGAAGATAGGTAAAATGGAGTGTCTCCCTCGACAAGGCTGGGACCTGGGTGTCTGAATCCAGCATCCGATGCTCCCCCTTCAAAATGACAGAGGAGCCTCATTTCTATCCCCTCTCACTCCATCTTCTCCATGACTGGAGTTTAGTGGCTGAGATGACAATTTCTCACTCATGTGAGATGAATCTGGGAACATCTTTTCTGAGGTGGAGGTAAGAGGCAAGCAGAGAACTAGAAAGTAGAAAAACTATTAAGAAAAAATAATTACATGAGGGGAAAACTGTAATTCACGTTTCAGAGGAAAGTATGAAAGTCTCAGAGCATAGGACATTCCAGAGAGGTGTTCTTTCCACCCTGCAGGCAGGGCTCCTGTCCGCTGTTCTAGGACACAAACACTTCCAAAGGTTAGGGCAGGTGGTTGCCTCAGAAGGCACAAGAAAACTGTGTTCTCAGAGTTTGTGATCAGCGTAGTTGTGACAATATAAGTTTCTTACTACAAGGTGAGATGAGTTTTGAAGCTGGAGACACTATGAAGTGTGTGTGTGTGTGTGTGT
>LOJH01046461.1:2921-16314 GCA_001685095.1 Ellobius talpinus
TGACTAGTTATTTTTTAATGCAAAAGACCCAACTTACATTAAGCCCTCAGGTATCAGAGTTACCTAGTAAATGACAGATAAATTGAAAAAAGTTAAAATTGGTATTAACAAAACTGAAATGTTAATGTCAATTTGACCTTTCCTCTTTATTACAAAAATAATCAATTCTATTGTATACATCTAAATTCTAATCAGTTAATTTCACATCCATTTCAAAATCTACTTGAAGGTTTCTAGGTTTCTATCACTATTTTGTTGTTGTTGTTGTTGCAACCATTTACCTGTGTTGATTTCCTCGGTTAGAAATGTCAGAACTTTCAACAGTAATCTTCCAAGTTCTATTTTCAGGACTTATGTTGTTTTGAAAGAGAATGACACTCTTACAGGCTTTAATATTTAAATGCTTAATAATCAGGGAGTGGGCTATTTGAGAAATGTTGTAGGATATTATTTTAATATGGTATGTTATGATTGTTTATATTGTGGAACATTTGTTTAACAATGTAAAGATGTGTTGCTTTTGGGTTATTTTTTGCATTTGTTTAATTCTGTGAAATTGTGATTCTTTACCTGTCTAAAATACATAATAATTTAATAAAGAGCAGAATGACGAATAGCAAGGCAGGGGAAAAGATAGTTGGGGCTGGCAGCCATCGAGTAAAAATAGAGGGAGAAATCTGGAAAAAAGAAAGGAGCAAGAGAACAAGAGGAGAAGGATGTCAGCGGACACTAATCCAACCACAAAGCCAGTAAGAGTAAAAGTATGATAAACAGAAGTGAGAAAATGAAAAGGCCCAGAGGCAAAAGGTAGTTGGGATAATTTGCATTAAGAAAAGCTGGCAAGAAATAAGCCAAGCTAAGGCCGGGATTTTGTAAGTAATAAGTCCCCATGTGTATTTATTTGAAAGGTAGATGGCAGGCCCCCAAAAGAGTGAAAGAGCTAAGAGTAAAATAAATGAGCAATATAATATATGACTCTATTTAATAGGTGTTTCACAGAGGATGTACTTTGAGCACTCAAATGCCCACACCAGACCCAATTACTCTCTCCATGTCTTCAATTTTTGATCAGACATGAGCTGGCAACTTCTGCTTCTATGCAATGTCCCTCAGCCTACCACCATGCTCCTACCACAGTGATAATGGATTAATCCTCTGAAGCTGTAAGTAATCCCCCAATTAAATGCCTTCTTTATAAGTTTCCATTATCATGGTGTCTATGGGCACCAGTTTTTCTTAACAAAACAAACAAACAAACCAACCAAAAAAACACCCCCCCCCAAAAAAAAACCAAAGGAAACAGAAAAAGAAAACCCCATACATGTAATTTTGAGAAAGTATTAGGGAGCCACAAGGATCAATAGACAGAAATCCTGATGGTAAAATCTGTGTTGGTTTGAGGAATAAAGCAAAATAGTATGAGATTACAACCAGTTCTAAAATCAGTATTCATGTCTCCACATATATAACTTAAATGATTTAAATGTAAGAAAAGACCACAAATACCTTCTATATATCTGAAATCTGAAAAGTTGATGTAGCTATTTTCCCAGTATGAAGTACAACATAATCCCCATTCCTTAGTGATATGTAAATCCTAACAATGCCAGATGTAGTGACAGTTTATTCCAGGGCAAAAGTTACAAGGATATTAATCAGATTAATCATACGATGGAGAAACATGACAAGCCTTACCTTAACCACACGATCAAAGTCATTATCAAAATTTGTATAAGTCACACTGCAGTGCTTACCATGAGCCCAAGATAATGATTATGAGAAAAATATTAGACAAATTTGAATATACATTGTATAAAATATGTGACTAATATTTTATAATGTTATTAATAAATAAAAGAACTATATCATAAACTGCCATTGTCTGCTGTGTTCTTTGGTAGCATGACACCAGAATGTAATTTAGTATTTGAAACAAATCCTGGAATAGAAAAGGAACATGTGAAGCATAGCAAAGGCTGAATCAAGTATGAATTTTAGTCAATTATAATGAATATTGGTACATTAATTAACAAATATTAAAATAATATAGTATGCATATTTTAGGAAACTGAATTTAAGATGTAAAGGTACTCTGTGTATTATATTTGCATTTTCTCTGTGTATTTAGAACTATCCTAAAATTTCAGTATATTTTAGTAATCCAGTAGACCACTGCCCAAGCCCATTAGGAATGAAATGGAGAAAATTGCCATACTTATATGATATATTAACAAAATAATGAAAGATTGTCATAAATTTGTAGCACTAAATTGAAACTTGAGATGAACCAGAAATTCTTAGAATATATAAATTACCAAAAATTAGCAGAAATAAATTATAACTGAATATTCTTATCATTATTAAAGCATTAACAATAAATTATTGAAAGCCATAGGTGTAAAAGTGTCACTGATAATTCTAGAAACATTTACAAAATCAGTAATTTCAGAATTACACAAACTAGTATTCAGAATAATGGCAAAAGAAAGTGAAATTCTTAGCTCATTTAATGAGTCTAAAAACATTTTCTTTACAAATTTTTGCCATAGCTGTGGGCTAAAAGGAAATTTTATGTGAATCTCAGATGAAATAAACATAAAACAATACACAAAATATTGGCAATACAAAATGACAATAAATCTATACTTTAGAGTTAGTTCAAAAATAATTAGTTTGTTTTACATCAAAACATTCATCTATGTAATGTGCCCCACTATCACATCAAAAGGAAGAAATTATAATTTTCAAAATTAGTGTAGTAAAATTTTCTGATTAAATAATTATACAATTGTAAATAAAAACACTACTTAGAACTATGATTTTTCTTTTTTGAATTTAAATATAATTTAGGTTTAACATGTAAAGTAAAAATGTAAAAATAATTATATGCCTCTTAGATGCTATATCATAGTGATTAAATATAGTTAGTACAAATCATGAGCAGTCCACAAACAAGAAATCCCACATAGAAAAACTTATGTAATATAAACCATGAAACATCCTAAAGACTAACAGTACATCTAATAGCAACAGAAGAATATAGCACATGGGTATATAATTGACAGAGTAATATGTAGTAGTTTCTACCTGTCATTGGCACAACAACATCAAATATAGATGATATGTACCAGCATTTATGAAATTGCTACTTCTATAAGATGTTTTTACAATAATTGAAATTATCAGAAGTTATAGTGAACTGAGGAGATTGATAATGCAATTTTCAAAAGTACTGAGGTATTTATCCAATTTTCATTGCATTTATTTATATATGAACAGATTAATAGAGGTGGTCTAGAATTCACCATATAACCAAAGATGATATCAAGTTCCTGATGCACCAGCTATCTTTACCTGTTGAATGCTACTATTAAGGCATGTATCACCAAATTGATACGTGTTACAATTTTTAAAATTCAATTTTCACTTTCACTTAACATTTCTCTCACAATTTCTCTTAATATAATTTATACTTAATATAATATAAAATACTAACATATTTAAATATATAGCATTTAATTTAATAATCATTCATATTTTACATTCATTATTAATTTATTAATTATTCATTCAATTTCACTTTTCATCTATCAAATTATGGTGGTCCAGTTCCATTGTCTAGAAAATTTTTGAAAAACAGCAGGAATATCAGAATAATTGTGGATGAGCAAATTAAGGTCTATTTTTCCTCACAATAGCATAACATCTCAAACAATTTTGTTGCTCAACAATAAAGTTTTTAATATTGCTATTATAATATTTCTAATATTCTATTTATTGTGGTTTCCATACTTTTGTAAGCATGCTCCTATAGTTTTAGGAAGCAAATCATATTGAAGACTGAGAAAACAAAGGTAAGGGAGAGTGTACAACAACTGTGTCTTTCTTTTTGCATTAGTTAGTAAATGTATTTTAAAGAATGCTTTTATTTGTGTTCCCTTCTTTTCTCTGTTTAATTAGAACTATTTTCCATGGGGCAGCTTTAGCCACAGACAAAGTTATTCTGTAGAAAGTAAAAATGCAATGATGAAGGGTTAAGAAATGAATCTACATGATCTCAAATTTGCCAAATACCAAATAAATGTAAGGAATTAGTCTATTCCTCTTGGAAATAAGGATTTTAAAGGTATTTTATAGAATTGGGATTATGATTTAATTATTAAGTGCCAAGAATGTGTTCTATGTGCATGTGCACTAAAACATTTCTATTTTTTACCTATTTTGAATTTTATCTAGCATCTGCTTTCAGTACAGTTTGAGGTTTTGTTCAGGACACAATATCTCAACTTAATGAGCCAATGTGAAAAATCCCTTTCCTTTCAAGGAGATGAATCTGGAAAGGATGTCATATTATTTATTTTTCACTAAAACTTCTACCGTGAAGAGACAGAAGGAAAAGAGAAAATATTCCCTATAGAAATGGGCATGAGGAAAACTGATATTGATTTTTTTCAAAATAAATTCAGAGTAACTCTCATAGGCTTTGGATATATCTAGGTCACTTGGAAAAAACAAGACTGAAATATTTTGCTGACAGATAAGGAGAAATATAGTTATTTCTTACACATGGCAAGAACCTTTTAAATTATTATGCCAAGATTATTTCTATCAAATAGAAATTATATACATATACAAGCAGAATTCAGAATGACTTTGCCAACACTATGCATTTAGAACAGTTTTCATAAGGAACTTATGGTTAAATAATCATCAAATCCAAAATCATATCACTTATACAGAATTCTAATATTTTAAAACTTATAGCTATTTCACACATTATTATGTCAATAAACATTTTGTAGTTAGGTTAGTGAGTGATTACTACTATATATGTCTTTCACCTCTAAAATTCAATAGAAGAACAAACATGGACACTCTAAAAACTATAAAAATAGACTTGGGTATTGGGCAAAATTGCAATTTACAAATACAAATATAGGAATACAATGGATCAGAATGAAAATGCCTTTATTAGCCAGAAGTAGTTAATAACTATATAAATAGAATCTTTGACTCTTCAAATAGTTAATAAGGCAATGGTAAGCACTTAACTCATACTATGGTCTATGACAAGTGTGAACAAAATGACAAGACATATGTTCCTAATAGAAACAATGGGCCTCAGAAGCAAAGAGTTAAGATCACCTTTCCAGCTTAGCACAGATATATGATAATCAATGAATTACTCTAAGCTACTACTACTCTTATTGATAAAAAATATGAAAAGCTAGCATACAAAGGCCTAAATCATGACACAGGAGAATGTAGAGCTATTTTGGAAAGAGGTTAAAAACATAACTTCTCATCAAGCTGTACAGGGAAACTGTTCTTAACAGAATGAAGATGAGCTGTACAACTACTAGTGGATGAATTGTACAGTTTCTCTATTTGTTCATCTCTAAAAATGCACCTAATACTCAACTCATAAGCCTAGTTCCTTGTCCACTGTCATCAATCCCTCCTGGGTCACTAGCCACCTTGATTAAGTAAGTCACTCTTCCCCTTTCCCTGTCCTTCCACCAAAATGTCTCCATGCGTAAACCCACAAACTTGATTCCCATTCCAGTCCTGTGAACCCCCAGCATCCCTCACTGGGATTTTGGCACGAGACTCCTAGACTCCCAACCAAACCAGTACCATATGGATAACAAGTGCTTATAGTGTGAATTCTAATTGTTCTCAATAATAAAAATCTGAGGTAAGACATTAGGGTGTGAAAGCTGAAAGATCAGAGAAGCAGAACAGTCACCCGCTAGTTCTTACCTCTAAGAAATCCTCAGCCTGGAGGAGAATTCTGTCTCTACAAGTCCTCAGACTGAATGCCATGAGATTCTGTCTCCTTCTGCCTTATATTCCTCTCTCTGCCCAGCCATATCTCTTCCTGTCTCCAAGTCCATAATGCTGGGATTACAGGTTCATGACTCCCAAATACTGGGATTAAAGGTGTGAGCTCCCCCCCGCCTTTCTGGCTCAGTTCCTCTTTGAGACTGGATCAATCGAGTGTAGCCCAGGGTGACCATAAACTCAGAGATCCATCTGCCTCTGCCTCCCAAGTGCTGGGATTAAAGGTATGTCCCACCACTGCCTGGTATCTATGGCTAACTAGTGGCTCAGTGCACACTATGATCCTTAGACAAGCTTTATTATTGCAAACAAAGTATCACCACAACTGTTATGTTATATTGCAAACTCCAGGTGTAGTCTAGCCCCCTTGGATGAAAATTGCAACAGGTGCTGTGTGCTGACATTTGGGAAACAATTCCCTTAGAGGTTGTTTTGCTAAGAATGCTTTCAGCAGCATTCTCATTGTAGGCTCTCTCTTTATAAAAATGCATCTTACTTGCTAGAGTCTTGGGTAGACGGACTTTTTCCATGCTTCCTATTGTCCCACTGCAATTTAGGTTTTTCTTTGATGGTGCTAATTTCACATAGCTTTCCTTTCAAAAATTTGCCTTCTGTACACTATAAATTTTAAATACCATGACCTACTTATAAATGGTCATATATTGAATACTTTTTCTGTTGCTGTGATACAACACTATGACTGGTAACTTATAAGAGAAAGAAATTTCTTGGGATCACAGTTTCAGAGGGTTACAGGAATGGAAGAATGACATCAGGCTGTACGCATGATGAGAAGAATAGGCTGGTAAGAGCTCATATATTGAACTGTAAGCAAAAAGGATAGAAAGCAAAAAAAACAGAAGTAGATAAGTAGGTAAGGCTTTTTATTTTAAAACCCCCCTCCAAAATGACATACTTCTTCCAACAAGGCTACACCACATAAACATCCCCAAACAGTGCCATCAACTGTACTTAAGTACTCCAGTGCCCAAGACTGTGGGGAAGAATATTACTCACTCAAGCCAAAGCATACTACTCCTTGGCAACCATAGTCATGTGATCATATCAAAGCAAAAAAAAATGAATTTAGTCCAACTTCTTAACACCCCATAATGTTCCTTGATCTTAATACTCTCTAAAAGTACAAAATCTCTTCTGGGATTCAAAAACAATCTCTTATTTCTAACACCCTGTCAAAACAAAAAGCAATTTACATACTTGCACCATATAATGACACAGCATAGATCCTATGGCTCCAAAAGGAAGAATCTGGGGCAAAATGGGATAATAGTAGACCAAAACAAAACCAGAATCCAATAGGGTAAACATCAAACCTTGTCCTTTTCCAGGGTCAAAGAGTTGGGAAGACTCTGCTACTCTAATTTTGCTGCCTGCAACATGCATTTCTCCCTTTTGTTCTGCTACATATATGCAGCTCTCCTTGGCAGATATATCACAGCTGTGGCATCGCCAACATCTTGGAGTCTCCAGTTCAATCCAGGCTTCACTTTTATATTTTCTCTCACTGACCTTTCAGGGACTCCTGCTCTCTTAGGACAGTAATGCAGACCCTATCACATTGGCTCTCTGATAACAGACAAGGAATATATGACCTTTTAATCCTTGAAACCTTCAGAAACCTACGGCACCACTACATGGATGACACTGCCAACTTCTGCACTTGGATTGGAATGGGCACCAGCCCCTTTCAATCACATTAACGGTTTGCTTTATAGAAGCAGAAAATTTCTTAGGCCTTTTATTTCACAGGTTGAAAGCATATATGGGTGGGATTTTTCCCTGAGAGTGTCCTTTCCTTTTGTCTGGTCCAGAGCATGGGGTCTCTCAGTCTTCTGTCTTACTCCACAAGCCTTGGCTACAGCATGAATCTTCCTAGTACTTTTTCTTTAAAACTAACTTTGTGTTTCTTTATGCCAGACTTCTTTTTCTGTTGTTGTTGCATTGTAGACTTGCATAAGAGTCACTAACAAGAACCATATTGCAGTTTCAATATCAGGCTGCATTTAAATTGCTACCAAAAAAGAAATTAATCAATTATTTTAAAATTTAGTTTCAGGCAAGTACTTAGGAATGAGTAGAAATCACTCACATTTTCTGCCAAGATATTAGAGGAATGGACTCTAGACCAATTACTGATATTGTTCCTTTCTGAAATCTCATGAGCTGGTCTTCCACATTCTACATTTCTCTTGTCACTACTGCCTTTCAGGATCCTGCTAGAATGACCTATTAGATTCTGATTATAGCTTTTCTATTCCACAATTTCCAAATCTTCAACATTCCTCCAAAAAACAATATGGTCAGATCTATCAGAACATTATTCCACTCTCTGATAGGAACTTCTATATTTGTTGCTTTCCATTTGCTGTAATTAAATAGGCAACTAATTTATAAAAGAGGATGTTGATTTGGACTTAAGAATCTAAGGGGGTTAGTGACCATGATGACAAGGACACTGTTTAGCACCAATAACTGGAAGCTGAGAGTTTATAAGGATGAAGCAGAGAGAGCACCAGGAAGGAGGTGAGACCATTTCTCTTAAAATCTGAAGTTAGTGTCGCATTTCCTCCCTCAAGGCTGCACTACCTAAACCTCCCAAGTAGTGCAACCTACTGATCAAGTGATCAAGACTATTAGGGATATTTCTCGTTCAGAGTATCTCATAAGTCATTAAGTTAAAACAAAATTTCTGTCCCTGAAACTCATTTGATTAGTAAAGCATGATATTTTATGACATAACATTTGTTAATATTTATTTAATATAAAATATTTAGTGTGAATTGAAACATAACTTTCAAATATGTTATCATGTCTATTTGCAATGACACAATTATTTTCTGTCTTATAAAAGTTCCTGCATATTTCTAATCCTGAGTAGATGTTTACTTATAATTTCCAATAGATATATGGGCACTGTTATGTTTGTTATTAAAATTTTTAGCAAACTATGGAGTTTTCTAAAGAAAAACCAGACTTTAAAGCCTTTACTGCTTAATAACACCATTTAATTTTGTATAGCTTCATTTTATTTCTAAAATATTGCCATATATTGAAGTCTACAGTCCCCATAGTAACTATCACAAAAATGCATTATAGGCACAAAAGTTAATCTCTTTATGAAATAGTTTCAACAACATGGTAATACCGGAATATAAAATCTCAATCAAATTCCTCTAGGCAGTTATAGTACTAGCAATCTGGACAGATTAATTAAAATAAAATTTAGAAAATTATACACAATCAGAACTAATAGGGGAAAAAGATTACCATTAAAGATTGGAAAGCATGACATGCTTATATAAATATTGTGTCTTTCATATGATTAGAAGTAGGAGATTGATATGATTAGATTAAGAATACATATTTAGCTAGTAAATGATCGGTACTACAAGCAACTTGTTAAACCTAGTAATCTCAAATTTACTGCCAATTCAGAAATGAAATATAATTTCTTGTTTGTTTTCTCAAGGCATATTATATGAGTTTCTAGAACTGTTAACTATTGGATATTGTCAAAAGAAATTTTAATCGGTTTATTATATAATCAGCTTTGAAAAATACAAAAGTATAAGTTTGAGGAGGTGGTATGACATGAATTAAACAAATTTAATTTCCTCAGGACATAAGAAACTTAGTAAAAATTCCCTTTAACTACACAATGTTATGAGGACAAGCAGAAAACTGTTATTAGCATATAACAGTTTTGGACTAGAAAGGGGGGGGAGGGGGGATGGGGAGGGAATCAGGAGGAGTGGAGGAGGTGGAAATTTTTAATAATAATAAAAAACTTTCTACTTGGGATTGGATACATATCAGGGAGTTTGTTCCTAGACAAAATTGATTCTCTTTTTCTTGGAAGCCAATTTTTGCCTGTAGCTTTTCATCCAGGATTAGGACATTGCATAATTTTCCCCATTCACACAATTACTAGATGTTTTTAAAATGTGGCTTGATGGCAATAAGACAATTATATTCTTACCTCATATGTTTTCTGTAGAAATTCATTGAGTAAGTGAATGTGGACAACTTAGAAAAGTCCTTGAAACATTTTAAGCATTTGTGGCAAATCTTTATGTTAGTCTGTTTTCTTCTGTTTTGACAGAATGTTTGTGATTAGGTAATTAAGGAATAGCGCAGTACGTTTACTCATACTTTTGGAGACTGGAAATCCAAGGGTATGATGACAGCTTCTGGAGAGGACCATATATTGCTTCATTTAATGTCAAAAAAAGAGGAAAGGGAAGCAGGCATATGTGAAAGAGATAAAATATAAGGGCCAAACTTCACTTTATTGCACCTTTTTCTAGTAACTACTCCAATTCTGTGAGAGTAAGAAATCATCCAGTCCCCTAAAGATTAACCTAGTACTGATAGCTTGCCATTAACTCCTAGTAAGCCAGTCTTTATAAGATAAACATGTGGGTTACTTAAATTTTTGCATCTCAATAGTTTTCAACTGGTAAATCAAGTATCAACATGAGTTGCAGAAAAGTGATACAAATATTAAACCGTAATTGTGGAGGACTATAATGGGGGTTAACAACCTGGCAGCTACCATTCTATTTTATAGTATAGTATCCTACAAGAGACTGCATATGTCTTTTGTAGCATAGCATTCTTGTGAGTACACATGTTCTTTTTTCACTCTCTTGGTACTGCTTATTGAATCACAAGATATTCTAACTTTAATGGGATCTAATTTATATACTTATTACTTTATGTGTTTTTGTCCCATGTGTCATAATAAGAAACTTTACCTAATTCACAGTCATACAGTCATTCCCTGATGACTACTTATTAGGTATCTAATGCAACCTGTTTTCTGAATATTATGGCTGGCTTCAAAAGTCATTTACTGTCTCCACTATCCCATATTATTTTTATGTTAAGTAATCTTCACTCCTGTTTTGTGATGCCTTAAATTTATCTATATGCATTCAATCCTAAATTGAACATTTCCAATGTGTTAGGCTTCACACTCTCTATGTTAATGATACTTAATAATAAATTTTCATCTTAAATTTCCAGAGATTCTAGACTGTAAGGAATATAATAGCCCATTCTAGCATTGTATTACATTACCAAAGTAAAATGCAACTGAAGTCCTGACCAAGTCAATGATATTTTTCAACTGAAAGCTTCCCATATTAATTTATGAAAATATTAATTTGAAAACACTCTTGCTCTTTCAAACATACATAAAATAATTGCCACAACTGGTAAAACAAAAAATCGCATGGTTTTGCAGTATCAAAACTGAACTAGTGAATGAGAGGTGATGTAGGAGGATAAGAAATTCAAGGTCATTATAGGTTGTACCAGTACTTCAATGTCAACCTGGCTTCATTTGACCCTCTCTCTAAAACAAAACAAGCAAAACACAAAAGAAAATCACAGTAGCTCCTCAACTAAACATGAACCAAAAAGCCAGTCCCCTGAGTGGCTTTTCCAAATCTACATAAATCTGCAAATAGAGTACCTTCATTTCTGTGACCTGATATTTACCCACTCCCTAAGGACATTGCCCTCCAGTTATAGGAACCGTTTGGTGGTCTTAGAATTTATCAGGAGAGACAGGAGGAGACAGGAATTAGGCATAATGCTCCTCCACTTCGTGCCCCATTTTAACTCCAATATTCCAAAATAACAGCTTCAGAGAACTAAGCATTCAAAATGGAAACTTATTGGAGATATTTTTATATTTAAAACATGTAATCTACCTTAGAGTACTTGGATGGGATAATTCCTTTGTTCATAGTTTTCTATTAAATCATGTTGTTCCTTTCTTACAGTTTTCATACATTTTAACTGTTTGTTCAAAATGCCATTGCTATCTTTGCTCATCTTAAATTTTGAAAAAGTACAGACAGAGGAACATTAGATTGCCTGTATCCTGGAAATGTGCTACTCGATTTGAGTTTTAAGTTGATTATCTCCTTATGGTACATGATTTGCTTATGAGTGATTTCCGACTCTCTCTTAGAATACACGTTCTCTAAGAACAAGTATTTTATTTTGACTAATGTTTCTATATTATTTTATCTAATCAACGTTTTATTGAATTAATTTTAATGACAGTGCACAGGTATTAAAATTAAGCATATGACTCAAGTTATTAAAAGTACAACATAATATAATTAAATGTTGAAATGTTTCAAGGCCAAATTCATGCTAGAAGCTATTGAAACAAGAAAGGTCCCCATCTTTATACTTAAACAAAAGGTCCCCATCTCTATACTTATACAAATGTATTTTAGTTAGGTTGGAGAACTGATTTGATAACATATACTTTAAGTAATTATGTTCCAGAGCCAGATATATACTATCGTTTATTGTACATGGGAAGCAATCTTCAGAAAAAATGATCTTGTAAAATGAGTTCATGTTTATATATAAATCAAGATGTAAGTGGTTTATTAGCTGTGTAGGGAAGACAGATGTGTAGAAATACAAATTTGGATGTTTTGGTATGATAATTATGTCAGAGCATGGAAATTAATTACTAATCTATTTATAAATTTTGTCATTATCCCAATATTATAATAAATAATTATAAACATTTAGTGAATGTTACATAGAGAATTGTATTAAATTAAGCTACTATCAATTATATGTCTAAGGCCATTAATAAGATTTTAAGTCTCAAGCTTCTCAGTTTATTAACAGTGGATTATTCTTTTTGTGATTGCTAATGACAATCATGGTAATGACAACTTCTAAGTATTCCTGAGTTCTAGTTGGCATTTCTGGCACTGTGCTAAAAGCTCTTGCTCAGTTCTGTTAATTTAATCTTCAAAATGAACTCATGACAGATAATATTATTTCTGCCTGAAAGATCTGTCAACAACATTAAATGAGTCAACATACAGGAAAATGATGCTAGAAACTGAACACAATCTAGAAACTGAAGTAATTACAACATTTTAACACATAGTAATGCTTATAAAATATCAAGTTTATGGATTAAGGTTTATTTAGTCTTTGAAATCTCTAGACTTAATTCTCTGAAGATGACCACCTTGGGAAAACCAATACATTACTTATGATTAAACATTATTACATCACCATGTTACTTTAATAGGCAGCCACTAATCATTTTTATATACAAGTACATGAAATGTGACAATTCCACAAACAAAGATGCTGTAATGGTAAAATATGCATGATTGTCTGTAATTTATCATTTAAAATGAGATATTCCATTAATGAGCTTTTTATTTTTCATTTAATTATAACATTTCTCACTCTCCTCCCTCCATATCTTTCAATACAACCCTCCTTACTCTCTTTCAAATACATTAACTTGTTTTCTATTAATTGCTATTGCATGGATGTATATGTGCAAATCTATCCATCTACCCATCTAGTCTCAAATATAACCTACTTGGTCCATATGGTACTCCCTGTGTGTATGTTTTCAGCGTTGATTGTTTCACACTGGATAATTCACTGGTGTGCTATTTTCTAAAGAAGGCTACCCACTCCCAGCTTTCCCCAGGTTTTCTCATTTGGCTATAGTTCTTTTTTT
>LOJH01046467.1:0-13392 GCA_001685095.1 Ellobius talpinus
TTCTGTATCATCTGGTATAAATTCAGTGGTTTCAATATGTAAAACAACTCTTTCTGCATATTGCAAATGAGTAAACTATATTAAGAGGTTCTTTGAGATCCTTTAGTAATATGAGAATAGCATATAATTATGCCTTTTGGACAGAATTATAAAGGCCTTGTTTCACCTAACTTAAATCTTCTGATTTGTAATCTGTCTTTCCTGATTTATTTGCATCAGTATAGAATGTACAGGCTCCAATTATTGACATTATGTACAATGTAGAGAAGCATCCAAGTAGTTCTCTTTATAAGGTTAATTCTATCACTTTGGGGATAATTGCTATTAATCTCTCATAAAGAACAAGCTCATTTCCAGGGTTCATTATCTTCCCATATTTTTTTTTAAATTTCATCAGTAGTAAAAGGAACTATAAACTTTGCTAGGTCTATTCCTGCTAGTTGATGAAGTCTCTTCCCTCTGCATTAAAATTCCTTTAGGGGAAATTCTGGAAGGCTATATGACTAGAAAGCAATTAAGATTTGCTACCACCCAATCAAAATGTGCCATCTATAATTTCTTTTCAACCAAAGTTAAATCTTTCTCAGCTTCAGCTATTAATTCCCTGGGACTATTTAAGTCTTTGTTACCTCTAAGGTTTTTTTAAATGAATTATTAGGTCAGGTGTTATTGCAACAGCGGGTCATAGATTGGAAATATCTCCTAGCAGTCTTTAAAAGTCATTAAGAGTCCACAATCAGTCTTTCATAATTTGAACTTTTTGTGCTCTAATTTTATGTAACCCTATTTTATAACCTAAGTAACTGATAGAATCTCCTTATTGTATTTTTTCAAGAGCAAAATGTAATCCCCATTTTGGCAAAACTTTCTTCTTCAAATATTCTTTATGAAGGTGTCTACATTTGAATCAGATAGCAAAACGTCATCCATGTAATGGTAAATTATATATTTAGAAAATAGGTTATATATTATTTCCAAAGGATGACTTGAAAAGTATTGACACAGGATGTGGATATTGAGGATTCTCTGTGGAAAGACAGTCCATTGAAATCTCCTAGTAGACTGAAAATTTTTATAAGTAGGCACTGTGAATACAAATTTTCCTTTGCCCTTTTCTTGCAAAGGTATAGTGGAAAAACAATCTTTAAGACCAAAAATTATAAGAGGCCACATTTTAGGTAATAGTAAAGGGAAAGGGATTCCAGATTGTAGAGGGCACATAGGTTGAATTACCTTGTTGACAGCTCTTAGATATGTCATCACTCCCCAATTTTCAGATTTTATTTTAACAACAAATACAGGAGAATTCCAAGGGCTGGTTGATTCTTGGTGATTCTTTCTGAATGGCTATCTTTTCTTCTTTAGGAATCTAAATGTCCAACCCTGCTTCTATGTTGAGCTTCTAGTTGCTCCTGTACCAGCTGTTCTAAAGCCTGCAGTTTCTCTTCTATTAAAGGCCTTTGCTTAACCCATATTGGTTCCTCAGTCAACCATTTTAAAGGTAGGGCCTTTGGTAACTGTGAAGGTTTCCTAGGGTTTTTTTTCTTTCTGTTCTTGTATAGTCTGAATTGTTGCTGACCATTTTTTATAGTACCTTGTAATATCCTTCCTAGAAACATTAGTTTCTGAGACTGCAGTAATGTTAATCTGGGTCTTCCATTGCTGTAGCTGGTCATGACCCCATAGCTGGTCATGACCCCATAAATTCACTACAATATTAGCCACATATGGCCTCAGCCTTCCTCTCTATTCTTTTGACCCTATGCATTCAACTCATCTTATGCTTTATTTCACTTAAGATAGAGCTCCAATTCCTAGGAATCAAACATTTGCCTCTTGAGGAGGCCAATTTTGATGCCAACATTCTGGAGTAATGATAGTCACAGGCACATTCATGTCCAGTAATTCCTCAATTACCATGTTATTTATATGTACTATTAGCTTTGGTCTTTGAACATTTATAGAAGTCTGCCAAAATATGAGTTTCCTATTTTCTATTTAAAATTTGATTCATCCTCCATGTTTAATCCATCATCCAGAACAGTATTGTTTTTACAGCAGGCACTAGATCTTTAAATTTTCCTGGTGAGACATGTCCTCTACAGTGACTGGGAATGACTGGATCTCGTTTGACCTGGGGCCATGTGAGAGGCTCCCCAAGGAATTTCCCAATGGCATTGGGTTGCCTTGTATGACTTTTATTGATCTACATTCATTGGTTCAATGTTGACCTTTGCCACATCTACATAATCTAGAAGACTGAGACCTATTTTTTTAACTCCCAAAGGAGACGTTATTTCTAAGAATGATTTGTCTATAATCCCTTTTCAGATGGCCTATTCTAACACAATTAATACATTTGGCTTTTTGATGTCTCCTCATACATTTGGAAATTTCTTTCTCCTACCCAATCCTCAGTATTATGTCTCATTGTTCATTGTATGCAGAATCCATTTATCCTTTGGTGCTGATCTAACCTTTAAATACCCAAGTATCTTTTTGCATTCTAAGTTGACATTTTCGAAAGTGAGAGATTCAATAAGTACTCATCTAGATACTAGGTCTGTTACTCCTATTTGTATAGCCTTAGTTAATCTTTTAAAAAAAAACATCATTAAAGGTTTCTCTTTGACCTTGCTTAACCCTATTACATGATTCAATTCTTTTTTCTTAGTTTTTGAATCCTGCCCCCAAACATTTAAGGCTGCTGTTTGGCATAGGGATAAGGTGTGTTTGTCATAGAGAGCCTGGTCCTATGGGTCTAAGTAAAAAGCTTTGCCAAGAATTTGACCTTGGGAAGCCTCAAATCCTTTTTCTTTCTCCTGTTCTTCTAAAATTTTTGCCTCTTCTCAATACCTGCATTCTTATAGCAGTTGTGATTTGTCTTCAAGAACTACTAAAACTAATTGAAGCCAATCACATAGGGTAACCTTATTGCTGAAAGTCCATGTCTTACCATATCCCTAACAAGTGGTAAATTAAAACCATAAGATACTGCTGCTTGCTTTATTTCTTTTAGGTCATTCATACCTATAGGTTTCATTCTACATTCTTTGGATTTTTTTCACATTTAGTACTTAATGGTTTGTCAGAGGAGATTATGGTGTAAGTAGCTAAAACCCTTGGGAAGCCATCTCTGATTCTGACATGTACTGGTGATACTAAATACTGTCCTTGTACTTTCTCTCCCTGCTCATCAATTATATAATTTCCTCAGTTGTTTCAACTCTTTTTTACCATTTTCCTTTGTGAAGCATGAATCTCTTGACTTGTAAATATTTCTAATAATTTCATTGATGCATATAATCTCTGGTACTCATTCTGCTCATATGATTCCAAGGTATGAAAATATTCCATTAAAGATAACTTCTCATCCTTGAATATTATTTGGGTGTCATCCAGATTGCCTTTCTGGAGAGATACTCTAACTGCTAACTTTTCATAACTTTTAAACAGAGTTTGATTGTCAGATTGAACAGCATAAATTCTTTCAGGCAATTTCTCAGCATCCTTTGCCATGGATTGAATTTTGTCTGCAAAATTCATGTTATCATTTTCAATGGTATTAATTTTTTCATCTAACTTTTGATTATATCAGCCAGCAGTTCATTATTAGTCTATAAAGACTGCATTATTTCTAAAAGTGCCTCATTTTTGGCTCTGTTACCAGACTATTTTCTTAAGGATATAATATAAAAAGCAAAGCTCAGTCCCAATATGAAATAAATAGATGTATCAGAAAAACCATATAAGCCTTGCAGAATACAGTCCATTCTTTTTAAGGAAAAAAAGTTATTAAATTCCTGGATTGCAATATTTTCTGCAATTACATAACTTTCAAATTTTATTAATTAAATAACTTACCATAGTTATGAGATTTCAGTAAATTGTTGTAGGTATAATAATCTTTATTGGCCAGCAGGTTTTTCAGTTGTGTTCACATGGCAGAGAGATGTGAGTGGTTGCATGAACAGTTTCACTCGATTCTGTGCTGGTGCCTGCTTAAATACTGACAAATATGTTTTGCTTGACAAAGTAAGGGCAATTAAATCTATTCTGTACATGCAAAAAGTTTATTAGTGATTAGAATATCAAGGAATACTGAGCTCTCAATCCTGGAACACAAATCAAAAGCTGTGCAAGTCACCATGTAGCAGGGAAAGCAGTTGGGGAAGAGAACATGTGTAAGGCCAGGAAATTGCCAAGCCACCAAGTGTTAGCTCCACTGTGACAGGGTTTTGACAAAAAAAGGAAGAAAAAAAAAGAAACAGACAAACCACTTAGTAGTTGAAATCAAACAAGGTGGGCTGGGTAAAAGACCTTCTGTGGGCCATAGACTGTACCTTTTAATTTGGTCCTGCTAGTCATGGAGTAGAAATTCCTGTGGGCATCAGATGTAGAAGGACACTATAAAGTAGTCCCACACTAGCTTAGAATTGAATATAATAAAGGGTTCTTTATTTAGGGGTTGACTCACAGATCACAGTTCTCTGCATGAATGGGGAGTAGGAAGCAAATCCATCAACTGAGAGAGAGAAAGAAAGTGTGCAAGCTTCACACTGCATTTATAGTATAAGAAACAACTCCCAAGTGGGCTGGTATCTTCAAGGGAAGGGTATTGGCTAAAGGAGTTCCTACAGCAGATATGTAAAGGCAGAAAGTAGATTAATAATTATCAAATCCCAGGAAAGGAGTTGTGAATGGTAGTGGGTCCAGTTTCTTTCAGATGTAAAGAAAATATTCAAAATTTACATTGTGTCACTGACTACTCGAGCAAATCTATTCTAAACAAACCATTTAATTATACAATTAAGTGGGTCAATGGCATAGTAATTAAACTATATTACAAAATTCTTAAGGAAAGAGAACAGTGGTAGGCATGAATTGGTTAGAACAATGAAAGATAATCCATGTTATTAGATGCTGTATGACAAATCTTTTCCTGAGGAGACATAACACACCATGTCTACTCACCCCATAAAGGGATTCCATGAAAGATCAAACAAAGTATGTATACTACCCAAATCCAACATGGTTAACCTATCTCTTTTATTGGAATTACCAAGAGGAGTATAGGTGAGGGGCTATTTATAAAAGAAGAAATCATTTAAAGACAGGTGTAGCACCAAAGCTCACCCCAGTATGGGTGATAGCTCATAAAAACCTGAGCACCTGTAGCACACTGCTTTGTCCGCAGGAAACTCAGCAGATGGGGGAATGTAATTTCCATGTAACTGTTGATCTAAATAGCTTGCAGACAGTTTGGCTGATGCCTTCTTTTAGGCAGCTGATCTGGTCTCTTAGCTTTGTAGCTTATCTTGTCTAAGAGTCTTCTTTTTAGCTTAGCTTGTTTAAGAGTGACTACCAGTAATCTTTATTATTTACTCTTTAAATGGAGTACCCTAGGGAAATTGACTACTTTCAGGAACTTCCTAAAAATATTATAAGTTGTTTACCTTCTGGTTTAAGAAGCTTTCCTGCAGGAAGGGCTACATTATTCTCAGAGTAAACTGCTACACAACATTAAACCAAAGCCCAAACTTGGGAAAAATTATAAAGCAGATAGTAACCTACATGCCCTTAGGGACTAGCCAATGTGCCTACTGTTGTTCTGGCATATGATTTACTTTAATAGTGTCTAACATTGTTGGTTGTTGTTGTTGTTTGTCATTTTTTCTCTTATTCAACTCTTAGGATGTGAGTGAATTGTGTAAAATACAGTTCAACAGAATATACTGACATTAGGTTATTGTGAATTGTAGCTGTCCAGCTTGTATATAATGGACAGTAGAATGAGTTATTTTGTGTAACTCCATTTGCTTTCTCTGATACCAATATACTCTTCACCACTCTCTGACTACTAGTAATTCCAGTTCTATGTTCAGACTGACTCTATATTATCCGTATGTGAGAATGTGCTGGTAAACACAAAGTATTGACAAAGAGATAGAACTATTGATTAAACTACTTTGATCAGAACCTGTCATCTTTATGTACTAACATATCATCACTCTCTACCCCACAGACATGAATACTAATTTTATTTCAGTCAAAAAGGAAATATTCATTCAGCAAACATAAATAATAAATACCTGATTTTATCATTATCATTATATGTACAAATATGGATGGAGCTAGAAAACATTATTTTGAGAGAGGTAACCCAGACACAGAAAGACAATTATCACATATACTCATGCATAGGTGGTTTTTAAACACAAAGCAAAGAAAACCAGCCTACAAACCACAATTCCAGAGAACTTAGAAAACAATGAGGACATTAAAAGAGACTTACATTGATCTAATCTGCATAGAAAAGAGAAAAAGACAAAATCTCCTGAGTAAATTGGAAGCATGGGGACCTTGGGGGATGGCTGAAGCAGGGAGGGGAGAGGCAGAGAGGGGAGCAGAGAAAAATGAAGAGCTCAATAAAAATCAATAAAAAATGCACAACTACAATAATTAAAATAATTATTTTGCATTATATTGAAGCATATTACCAAACTCAAAGAAACACATAAACTGGCTTATTATTCAATAAAGGATGTGATGAATTGATGTGGGATTCCCCTCTGTATTCTGTGAATATGCTTTATCACCATTGAAGCTGCTTTGGCCTATGGCAGGGCATAATATACCAAGGCTGGAAATCCAAGCAGAGATAGAGGAGTAAAGAAGGCAGAGTCAGGCAGACATCATGTAGCCACCCCAGAAGCAAGATGTGAAGTAACAAGCTACAAGGCTTGTGGGTTCTTGCCCCATGTTGGGTGCCATTTGTAGACATCAGTTTCTGCCCTGCCTGCTCCTACAACATTTCAGTCCCAAAGAAACACACAAAGGCATATATTAATATTTAGCTATTTGGCCTATTAGCTCAGATTTATTGCTAACTAACTCTTACAACTTAAATTAACCCATAATTCTTGTCTATGTTTAGTCATGTGGCTTGGTACCATTTATCACTGAGGCATTCTTACCTTGTTTCTTCTCTGTCTGACTGGTAACTGTGGACTAAGCCTCCCTCTTCCCAGAATTCTCCTAGTCTGGTTGCTCCACCTATACTAAGAAGTATAGTCTGGCTACTAGCCAATCAGTGTTTTTATCAAACCAAGATAAATGACAAATCTTTACAGGGTACAAATGCATTATTCCACAGCAATGAACAATGTGGATTAACAGCTAATGGGGGTACATTATGTGAGCACTAGAGAAATCTTGAGTTCAGGAGCTTCTATTATCTTGGAAAGTATATGTCAACCCACCTGTATCTGGATATGTTCACCAACTTGTAAGCATCTTTTAGTAATATTTTTGTAAAGAACATATCAGTGGGCATGATTAATATAGACTTAGTATCTAGCACTTATTTCTTGCCTGAATAATAGAGGTAGAGATAAAAATTCCTGGTTCTTTCTGTCTGGTAATCATCAAAGGGTCCATCAAGTTTTTTTTCCAATCAGGACACTCTTTGACTGGTAACCATCAAAGAATCCATCAGGAATTTCTAATTAGGGCAATAAACCAGGAGTCACTTGGCACTTTTCAGGCCCTAGCAGGCAGCGGTCATGGATGACACCCCCAATACTTCATGATATGAGGTTAGGCACAATCAGCCAGGAGCCCACCCACTGTCTCTGGTACTAGGCAGTTGGGTACTCTCATACTAAGTGCCACCTGTGGTTCCTCAGTCCAGGTATGAGAGAGAAGAAAACCAACAACTTTGTGCTATGCCTTGCAGCAGGGGCAGGAAGTACTCAACCAAGCACCATCTATGATTCAACCAGGAGCCCTGATCTGGATGGTAAGGCACCATTATGGTGAGTAAGTACAGGGTTGGGAAATGGAATAAAGAAAGAGGCAGAAAGGTTCATGGGCTGGGGAGAGAGGTGGTTCTGAAGAGGTTGGAGTGATGAGAAATGGGCTGACATGAATGGCCAGATCCAGATAGCTACCTGAGTCCAAGATGACACCCAGTATTGGGCTATTGTCAAAGGCCAAGTCTTGATCTGAGGCCCTGAAGTAGCTGAGGTGGCTTGTGTTGATATCTGTTTTCCATGTCATCTTTGAGAGCCATACAGCAGAGAGCTACCACCTGGGGCCATGTTGGTATCCAAAGGCCATGATGCTATCTATGGAAGCTATACTAATCTGGGGCCATAGGGACTTACACCCTGGCTGTTGCCTGGGCCCATGTCTGGGTCTGTGGTCTTTCCACAGCTGGGGTCTATGTTATGTGTCTGGTCCATATTGCCACTGAATACCACAAGGATGCCCATAGTATAGGCTGCAATTTGGGACCATCTTGCTGTCTGTGTGCTATGCTGCAGGGCCACGCTGATTTTATTGGCCAGCATTGACACTTGTGACCTAGCATTGTCCAGGCCAGATCTACTTCTGAGAGCTGTGTCTGGGTCTGTGGCCCTACTGCAAATATAGTCTGTGTTGATGCTTATAGCTCCTGATACAACCAAAGGCCATTCTGATGCCAGGGATTTGGGCCATCACCTGGGGCAATGTTGGTATCCAAGGGCCTTGTCTATCTTGGTAGCCTGCACTGCCACCTGGGATCATGATGACATCTGAACACAGGGTGCTTCCTAGGACCATGTCTGTGTTTGTGGGCCTACTACAGCCATGATCTGTATTGATGTAAGTGACCCACATTGCCAAAGATCACACAGATGGCTAGGGTCTATACTGCAACCTGTGGCAATAAGGGTGTCCAAAGATAAATGATTATCTTAGTGCCCTTCACTTTCCCTGAGGCCCATTATGCTATCAAGGCCAAGGCTGCTGCTAAGGGCCGTGTCTGTATATGTGTCACCATAGCGCTCAGTGTCTTTGTTCATGTCCATGGGTTTGATCAGCCACCTGAGACCATGTCAGTGTGTGAAGACCCTGCTGCTGCTGAGGATCTGGATGGACTATACTGCCTTCTAGGGCCATGAATGTGTTCAGGCCCAGGACACTGCCTAGGGCCATATCTAGGTTCATGGTCCTGCAATAGCTGGGTTATGGAAAGATGTCCATGACTCCTGTTACCACCAAGGGCTCTGCAGATATACAGTGTCTGCTCACCAGTGTCTGCTCAGCCACATGAGGCCATGTTGGTGTCCAAAGGTCATGCTGCCACCAGGGTCATACTGATATGAATAACCTGTGCCACTTCCAGGGTTATGGTGGCATCCAGATCCAAGCTGCTGTCGAGGACCATATGTGAATCCATAGTCCTTCTGCAGCTGGGTCTCTGATGATACCCATGACCTGTGCTAGCACAGGGGGTCACTAGAACTAAGTTGTGCTGAGCCAGCCCTGCCCTTCACTGGCTCTGTAATGTGGGATCCCCCTCTGTATGCTGTGAATATATTTTATTACCATTGGTAAATAAAGAAGGTGCTTTGGGGCCATAACAGGGCAGAATATAGCCACTCTCTCTCTCTCTCTATATATATATATATATATATCATATCATATATATATATATGATTATAATGCTGTGGATTCCTTACTGGCTAATATGGTTTTATCAAACAAGATCCCCTGAATCAATGGCCCTGATGGTTCAACATCCATCAGGACTGTTGGCTGAGATGGACCTACCACACAGGATACCCCATGAAAGGCCATATTAACTGCACCCCCAAATAGCAAGAAGTAGTCTAGATAACAATGTCCAAATTCCCTAAAATAATGTTTATTAATGTTTATTTACATTTAAAGGGGGATATGTTATAAAGATAAATACTTTGCATTGGTGTGAATCTTGATTTAGTGATACCAATTTAAGGTCAATTTTATTATAAATATATTTTTGTTCTTGATTAAGGTATTGTGTTTGTGTTGCTCATTTAAAAGTGTAATGTATAATTAAGAAATACAGGTTATCATGTAGTCATCTATAATAGTCAAGCTTGTAGTAATTTAAGTTATGTTTTCTAGATGTACAGAGATATATTTCATATGGATATGTATTTTTCAAACCTTTTAAAGACATATAGAATATGGCATTTAAAATGTTTTAAAAACCTAGGACTTTTCATGATATTGAGACACATCTGTTCTTGGCAGCAATCGGAGAGATGGTCCTGCTCCTTACCTGGGCCAAACAGTAGAGCTGACCTTGGTGGTGTGAGGGTGAGTTAGCAGGATCTGAGGACCTGAGAACTGGAGAATTGGCCCTGCTCCTTGCTGCAGGTTGTGATGGGTGAGCTATCCAAAACAGTGATGGAGAGCTCTTTGGGGGTAGTGACAATGAAGGAAATCTAGCGGGCTGACCAACGCAGGTACCACCTAGGTCCAGAACCTGGGCTGTTGATTGACACTCCCCAACATACTCTCATCTATGAACTGTTGGAACGTGTGAAAGAGATGAACCTATGGATCTAGAACAGAAGTATCTCCATGACACAGGAAAACCACAGGATAGCCAAGAGGAGACCCAGCAAGAGCCCATGATTGGTAGTGTAATGGAGGCCAGATACCTCAAGCCAGATCAATCAGTTTTGGTAGTGAACACTTGCATGAAAAGATGAATGTAGTAAAGAGTAAACTCTGTGAGTCAGTGGGCCACACCTCAGCTGCCATGATGAAATTACCATTCTATTTTTGCTTGTTTAGTTCTGCTTTTGTTTTGTTTGGTTGGTTTTGGTTTTCCTTTTAAATTTTACTTTGCTTTGTTTTGGGGAAAGGTTGCAAGGGCAGGGTAGATGCACAGAGGTGGAGAGATAAGTGGGATCAGAATGCATGATGTGAAATTCACAAAAATAAATAAAAGTTTTTTTTTAACAAAGAAGTGCCAATTAGAAAAAAAATTGCATCCAAATTCATGAGGAATTTGGGGACTATTTTGTGAAACATGCTAGGGTTATCTTGGAAGAGGGAACGTCAGTTGAAGAATTAATTGCCTTCATCAAATTGGCTTAAAGGCAACTTTGTCAGCCATTATCAAGACCATTCTCAAGATTTATGATTATATGGTAGGGAATAGCTCACCATGGACAGTGAAGCCCTGGCTAATGGCCTTGAGATACATAAGAAAGCATGCTGAACAGGACATGGACAGTAACCCTGCATCCAGCATTCCTCCATACTCTGGTTCCTGCCTTCTGCTTCCTGTTGAAATTACAGTCCTGACTTCCCCCAATGATGGATTTTAATGTGGAAATGTAATACAGAAATACCCTTTCCTCTCCACGTTTTTTTTGGTTATAGTATATATAACACCAATAGAAAGAAAGCAGTAACAGGTACATAATATTTTTTTGGTATTCTGCCATTCATGGTTTGTGAAAAGAATAAGAAACTATATAAAACAAAAATATGCATGCTTAGTAAGTGCATACAGTATGTATGTTACAGTTGTTTGCTTTGCTATGTTTACATGCCATGTTTATTCTTATAAAATTCATATAAAGGCCTTGCTCGTATTTTTCAGATTAAAAACTGAATAACTTGATGATAATTGTAATATAGTCAAGTGAGTATCTAAGCCAAGTCCTGAGTATTTACTATAACTGGAATTACATTGAACTTTTCATACATGTAACAGCATTGCTACTGTCATCAACTTTATTCTGGGCATTACTTTATCTTTAGACATGTTTTCACAATAAGTCATCCCAATGCTGGCTTCAGTTTTGCAATTCTTCCTTTACCTCCACTGCTCTGGGATATTATAATTGAACTATTAAGTCTATCTATGACCTTAATTTTAACAACGAATTGACCATCAATGGAAGAGTTTAAGAAACTCATAAATTTTTCAGGTGATATACTGCAGATCTAACTAGCAAGGCTATTTTTTCTTTTTCTTAATCATGAGATTATCCTTTTAAATATGTGACTAATATGCATATACATTTTAAAAAATGCCTAGTCAACAATGGGAAGGTGGATAATGAGCCGTTGCTTGGATCTTGGTCCTGTGCTGCAAGTGGTTTCCTTGGACACAGCTTTTCTGTGGAGAATCTCTTGTCTCCTTCTGAAGGGGTTGGCTCAAGTGAGAAAATTATCAGAAATCATTTCCAACATTATGAAGTGCTATAACAGTGTAAGGCATTATGACATGAACTAGGTCAGAATTATTAAATCCAAAAAGTTTTATAACACCCACTCTGCTCATTAAGGTAGCAGTATGGCTTCAAATCAATAATTTACTGTGTATTCAGCCTGTGTGGGTAGGTGTGGAAGACCAAAATGTCAGGGTCTAAGCAGCTACTGATTGTAGAATAACCTCAGGCAGGTCCCTTGTCATCTACATTTGCAAAATTAGGAACATATTACTGACCTAGTTTGTAGAGAGAGGGCACTGATAAAAAGTAATTACAAAGTAATTTACAAACGGCTTGTGTGCTAACTATGCCAGCAGAGTTCTTGAGCTTCCATTTCTTACATGGAACTTGTGAAATTGCAGACTTTAAACTTAAAAAAATCTGACAATGAAGATTCCCAATTGAGAGATATTATGGGCTGATTCATAGACCTGCACTTTTACCTTTCAAACAGGATTTTTTTGGCCATGAAATTAATATGCTAACAAAGATCTTACAATTATATTTCAGTGGCCTATAGCACCAGAGAGTCTAACAATAGTCAAAACTTAATGAAAATGTGCATGGTAACATGTACCTGTAATTCCAGAACTTGGGAGGCTGCTTTGAAGACTGAGTCATAGCGTGAATTACATACTGTTGGTCAAAAAGGATCATATGGAAAACAAGCATACCAAATAAGTCCCAGAACAATAAACACAAAATGGAAGCATGCAATCTAGCTTTTTATGTGCACATATTAAAAGGAAAAATTGTATCTTTTGAAACATATTTCCACAACACAAAGGAAAGAATTTCTGTGATATCTAAACTGTTGCTTTAAAAAATAATTGGAAACATTAAGTATATAAAAAATTGTGTTTTTTGTTGCTAGGTTATAATTTGTTGTATCTTATGTGTGGCTCAAGAATCTGAATTCCTAGTAAATTTCTGGTTCACTGTTGCTACTGTTCCAGTAACAAGCATGATCTCAAAACACATAGTAATTGTAAATAGAGACTTCTGAACTTTTTGCTTCATTCTGCCTGAGCTCTTAATATGTGGGTGTTATTTTACATTTTTAATTCAGTGTCACTCGGGCTTCTCACAGTGCATAAATGGGTTAACATTTTTAAAGTGCACTTCTTTAGAAATTCCTTCTGTATTGCTACTCTTCACATAATTTTAGATTCTGTAGAATTTCTCACAGCTGAAACAGACATCAGTGTTTAAACAAGCTATATTAGAGGAATCTGACAACTTATTTTAATGAGTCCATTTGTATATTGGGTTTAAAAAATTAATGTATGATCTTGTCAACTTCCAATATCCAGGAGGATAACTATATTATTTTCTTTGGGTT
>LOJH01046468.1:0-13392 GCA_001685095.1 Ellobius talpinus
TAGATAGATAGATAGATAGATAGATAGATAGATAGATAGATAGATATTCATTCTGCCAGTTCTGTTTCTCTAGAGAACACTGAGTAGTACAGGGGATGACCATTGCTATGCAAGCTTGAGGACCTGCTTTCTGTTCCTAGCACACAGTAAGGAGTATTGTGTAATTCTGTGTGCCTTAAACCCCAGCACTGTGAGAAGCAGAAACAAGAGGATGGATAGAGCTTCTTGGATGGCACCTGACATTTCTTCCAAATTCAGAAGAAAGATCCTGTCTCAAAGCAATAAGGTAGAGAGTAATATAGAGGGACACCTGACTTCCTTCTCTGGCCTCCACTCATGTGCCTGTAGCCCCCCCCACACACAGCACACACTTTCCGTTGAAGCCAAATGGTTTAGTCAGTATAGTCACAGTTTCTGTGTTCATTGTAACCCTGACTTTTCCTCTGAGTACCTATAGATCTCTTTCTTCACTGAGCTACACGGTGTTTAATAGACTGTGTCCCACAGTCATATCAGATTTAATCTTCTAAAACTGACCTTATGCTCTCCCCTTTGATCTTCTTAAAGTCTAGTATAACTGATTATCATCAACATTGCCATCACACACACCCCAAATGTTTTCCAAAACTATTCCTCATTTAAGGGATATTTGTGTCTTCATTTTTTCTTATCCTAATTATCTACCACACCACCACCACCATCACCAGAAGTGACCTTTGAGAATGAGTACTTTTTCGTGCCCTGCAGACCTTAAAACCACTCAGACACTGGAGCATGTTAATTTGAATGGAGCTACCATTTGTTTGTTTGATTTTTGCCAAGCATGATCATTAAGTCCCTTCACTATCAAAAAGCCTTAATGATGTGGAATGTCCCTCCGTATGCTGTGAATATGTGTTGCTTTTATTGGTTGATAAATAAAGCTACTTTGGCATATGGCAGAGCAGAATATAGTTAAGCCAAACTGAATACAGAGATGAAAGAAGGCAGAGTAGAGAGAGATGCCAGTAGCCGCTAAAGGAACAAGATGACAGGTAATAAGCCACAAGCCTTGTCATAAAATATAGACTAATAGAAATGGGTTAATTTAGTTGTAAGAGCTAGTTAATAATAAGCCTGAGCTAATAGGTCAAACAGTTTGTAATTAAGAGTCTGAGTGGTTCTTTGGGAACTGGAGGGAAGGCAGGAGAGAAATGTCTATCTACACTTTAATTCAGATCATAATTTGTAACTTTGCTAAGCTTCATAACCTATTTTCCACTAGCTAGACTGTTCTCTACATGGTGAGTATATTTGCATCACCTGCTTCTTGGGAACCTCCTGCCCTCCTGCAATGGATCCTATTGACTGTGAACTTTCACTGACCTTGTCTGCAGTTCCTTTAACATCCATGTGTATCTTTTTGACCCTGTGATAAGAGTGATGAGGCAGAGAATAACCATAGTAACTGCAACACTAGAAATTAGCAGAAGACCAGATGTGACCATACATCTTAGAGCCACCATCGAATCTTGTTTCAGCTGTAGTTCAAACAGTATATTCCCACAGCCTATCAAACTGGTCACATATTTATATTTATAAAGTAAATTGTTAAAATCTCTTCTGTTATTATTGCCTATGTTTTTACATATGCTAACACTAAAGACTAATCTGATTTTATGCAGTGGTTGTGTCTATTAACTGATATTAATAATACTAAAACAATGAAAAGAATTAATCTTTCAAACAATTTTTAGGAGGCTGGAAAAATGAGTCAATGATTAAAAGTATATATTGCTCTCATGAAGGAGCAAAATTTGGTTTCTAGCACCCACATCAGGTGGCTCACAACAACCTGTAACTCTAGATCTAGGGGTATCCAACTCTCTAGGAATATCCATACCATCTGGCCTTCTTGGCCACCTACATTTATATGCACATAACCACAGACACATACATATGCACATAATTAAAATAAATAATCATTAAGACTTTTTAAGGAAATATAAAGGCCTATATAAATGATCAAATGGAAATCTACTTGCAGGAATGTCCTGTCTTCATTCAAGCCCAATATTGTGTTCTTACTATGCTCAGTAAGGTGTCTTAGACACTGTCAATGCCTCATGCAGCTCCAACCAGCCGTGATAATTAGCTTTTCCATTTGTGCTCATCAGCCCGAACTAAGGCTGTAGATGCCACTGGTGTGCAATGACTCCTCTCATTTGCATATTGATAGACCTGACAACTTCAAAAGCATAGTAATATTAATCGAACAAAGAGTTTAACTTTCATCTTTCCCAGAAAGGATAGCAATTTCAGGTAAAATTAAAAATCCACATCTTCTTGACCTAAAAAAAAGCAGTGAAATAGTATTTCATATTGACAAAGTCGCCTAATAGATGTACGCCAACCAGAAACACATTGCTTAAAGACTTCTTAAGTTTGATGGATATTAGGCGTAGAAGGGTTTGGAGGAATGCTGATGGTTGGGGCTTGACTTAGCATGTGCTTTCTACTTCCTCTTTCAATACTGCTCTTGGGAACCATCACAGAGGAATTTCCATCATCACCATGTCCCTAGATACTACAGCAGCTCCAGCTAGGCAGCATATGCACCCAGGTAAATGTACATCTTCACTCTGCATAGCATGGCAGTGACCCTGAGCATTAATTTATTCTAAAGATCTTAATGCTGTAAAGACAGAGTCTTTGTCGTTAAGATTAATAGCTGACAACTAAGGTGCTAAACAGCCAGGTGAATGACTGAAAACCTCTTGAAACCTAAATTGTTGGTCTTCCATACCCCTCTGGCTTTGCAGCCTCAGATTCAGCCATCTGTGAACCAAGTATTCAGAAGACAATGTATCTGTATACATGTACAGACGTATCTTGTTCTCTAACCAATGGATCATTATAATTATTTACAAAGAATCTTATTGCATTAATTATAATACACCATTTGGAGGTTATTTAAAGTATGTAGAAGGATATGTATAGGCAACATGTAAACATTACATCATTTTATGTTAACTATTTGAGCCTCTGTGGGTTTTGTCATCTACAAGAGTTCTAAAGCCATCATCCCTGGTTAAAAGCAATTATACACTGATTATGACAAAGCCTTTTTTAGATGAAATGTGGATAGGCAAGCATAGCAATGATATAGTCCATTATAAGAATAATGTTGGAATTATAAAGCTTTAACCCAGAATCTCAGCCTAAAAATAATAACAATGGCTACCAACTATTAAACAATAATGGTGATAACAGTCATGGATATCAATTATTCAGTAAGCTGTGAGAGATAAAAGACAGCACCTCAGGGTGTCAGCAAAGACTTCCTAGAGGAGGCTACTTAGGAACATTTTTGGGGAATAAAAGAGTATCAAGATTTGGTGGAGGAGAAAGCTGTTCTAGGAAGAAGGAAATGCTCATGCAGAAGCATGTGCCAGGAAGGAAGTGTGTTTCTAGGAAGGAAGTCTATTTCCAGGAAGGAAGTGTGTTTCCTGAAAGGAAGTGTATTTCCAGGAAGGAAGTGTATTTCGGGAAGGAAGTGTGTTTCCAGAAAGAAAGTATATTTCCAGGATGTCAAACTCTTCAGTCACTGAATCATAAGTATTAGGACAGAAGAATAAAAAAAATCTGAATTCATAAAATAAGACAGATGCCAGGCTATAATACTAGAATTTCTCAATAAAGCCATATGGATTGTTGAGTTTTAATCATGGGATACAATGTTCATGCTTGTGTTTGGCTATAGAATGGTTCATCTGAGTGCTAAAAATGAAAGGGTTGGAGGATTGGCCCAGCCCAAGTTCAGCAAAACTTCAGTGACCTCTAACCGGCAGACCTGAGGAGAGAGACGATGAAGTGAAGGGGAGAGGAGCTGGAAACTGGTTCAGTATGGTGATGGTGCACACTCTATGAATAGAGGAAGATCCTGTGTCAATCCCAGGTCCTAGTTAAATGCTTTTGCCAACAGTGATAATTAGAGCCCCTTACTCCCAAAATTGAGAAGAAACACATGCTAGAAAGTGAGTTCTATAAATACACACACTGAGTATGAGAGGCACAGGGCACACATAAGAGGTTTGGTAGACAAACATTGATAGAAGCTTTGGATATGATGTAAGAGCTGGACTGGAGTCACAGATATAGGCTATTCCTAGGTAACAGGCTATTGTCCAGGAAGGAACTAGAGTCTAAGGAGAATACCTTTCATTAAGGTGGAGATAGTGGACATAGCCAGGTGCCACTGTTGAAGGAAGAGTGGTGACCGTAGAATGAAGAGAGTTAACAATAGAGCATCCTTTACAGAGGTGAGAGGGGAAGAGACCCAGAACTCAAGAAAGACTATTGCTGAGTAGGAATGTCCCACCAAACCAGAAAAAGGGGTAGAGGTAAACATAGCCTAAGGTAGAGGAACTTGAGAGAATTCCCACCACATTCCCACTACATCTTTCTGTCTTTTGTTGGTATCCTGGGACTGAGAGTTCACAACATAGAGAGCTGGACGAAATCAATTGCAGAACATCACAGACATGAAAAGGAGAGGCGCTTATCCAGGTAAAGAGAAGAGCTACTAGGACATCCAGAAGACCTGCACGGGATGGACAGAATAAATTGATAGAGAAATTTATCTGTGCACCGTGAGGGCTTCTCCGATAGGGCTCTAGCTGGATGTTGACACTGAGAACTCAGACTGCTGCACTGTTGGGCAGGTGCCACGGGAGGGCCCTGGATCACAAGAGATGCAGTAGAGCAACGTTCCATTTTCATTTCCTCTTCTTGGAACCGTCACGTGAAAGGCATACTCCGATGTTTTGACACAGGACAGGGTATCACCCATGACGATTTCTAACGTCAATCTCTCCAAGCTAACACAAGCTGAGATAGAAAACTGATCAGGACCTTGAGAAAGCTCTGCTCCCTCCATTGTACTCCCATGTACAGCCCTGTGGGGCACGTGCTGCTCATACAGACACGAAGAAGGGTTAAACGATTTGGCTCACTTGGTAACAACTGTAGCCCCTCTGCTACCTGGTAACGCCTAGAAGAATAAGTTGTACTCCAACCTAGAGCATGTCTACCCAGTTTGCTCAGAGCAATGTCCGCACAGGGAAAAGCCCATTTACTCATACAATAAGAGTGAGGATATATTTGGGGGTGTCGCTGCTTTTCCAACAGGTCAGATGACAGGGGATCTATGGAAGGAAGGTGGGAAACAGTCTCTAGTGACGGTGTCATGTGGCTCTATGACAGGGGCTACAAACAAGAATCACACCCTCATCAATGAAGGCAGATTGTACTTCTTCCTCCCTTTGGTGGTGACTTATGTCTTGGGACAAAATCTACTCTCAAAACACCAGAAAGGAAGTAATATATTATTTTACAATAAGGCATGCAACCACAGGAAAGAATCTGAAAGGAGTAACAAGGCTGTTTCAATTTCTATTTCTAAGCAGAGATCTCAACAAAAAAAAGATGGAAGCCCTTCACTCTTTGTACCTCCGCCTCATAGTAAAATCTTGGGTATCTCTCAATATTCTGAGAGTGGGACCAGCTCCAAAGTGTTAAAAGTCCTGATTTCAGAACTCTTGCAGGCAGGGAGGTATCTATATCTGTCTGTCTATCTATCTATCTATCTATCTATCTATCTATCTATCNNNTATCTATATATCCATCCATTAATCTATCTATATCTATCATCTATCTATCTATCTATCTATCATCTATGTATCTATCTGTCTATATCTATATGCAATACATGTGTGAATTAAAAGTGAAAATGATAGTGTTTTCTTTGGGGGTACCTAAGATAACCCCTATTTCTTTTCTGAGGCCGCCTTCTCTCTTAGTTCTTGTGCTATTCAAAGGAAGCTAGTGAGAGGGCTCCCTCAGTGGTCTGTTCTCATCCTGTTCAAGGACATGGATGCCCAGAAGAAAGGCAGCTCCAGGTGGACACCATTAAGTCAATTCATTAGAACATGCTTGAACAATGGTTGCAAGCCAATTTAGTCCCTTCTTGAATTCAATGGAACCAACTCCATATAGAGCTACATTATCACTATTCAGAGGCCGTACTATCTGCTTAATACATAACTTATTAACAAGTTTGCTATTCAAACACTTCTGCATATGTACATTAAGGAAAACATAGTCTAATGTTTATTCTAAAGGTAGTAGGTGTAACAGGGCCCCAGACTTCAGTAGACTCCCAGAACTTAGAGATAGAACAGATTCTACAATAGGAATAGCATTCAGGCCATAGAACTCATGTAGACAGCATACCTGTCAAAGAAAAAACAAAGACCTAATCCATCAAAGTCCATAGTTCTGGGAAAGCTGCTAAATGTACTACCCTTGAGTTTTCACTTCTGTAGTTCTGCTTCTGGGTAGCTGTTCTTGCTAACTGAAGCATGTCAACCCAGGACATGATTTTTATGCTTAAAAGCTCACCCTGAGAAAGTCTCAGTGTTGTACTGGGATCCTGTACACCCAGTGTAGTCACCAGACTGCTAATAAAGACCTTCGATTGTCTTAAATCCATGCCTGAGTAGTCTTCTCTGGTGGATACCCCACAGTAAAATGTAACTCACCCACCACTTTTATTTGGATAATCTTTAAACTGTTATGCTTGGAAAAAAAAGAACGTAGATACTAAGAAAACCCTTGAACTATTTTAAGACTCAATTTCTGCTTGAACTTCAGCATTTCTTGAGGGTATATGATTGTCAGCTGTATAAAATTGAGCAGTCTCATTAAGCGTACCAGCTGTGACCTAGAATGATGGAATGTGGGTGTCTGGATAACTATTCCATCATGCTTTAATATTCCTTAAACATATCCATATCTATAAGACAATCTATGGCACTAAGTCAGTCTTCTTTGGCTCCTGCATTTTTAAAACCAATTAAGATGTTTGTTCAACCATATTTTCTAGTTGACATGGGTTTCTATTTGTATTAAAAGGGGTGATTACAAGCAACTGATCTGTGATGAGAAAATTGTATCTCTACTGACAAATAGCAAAGCACACTGACACAGGGCATCATTTGGTGAAAGGTGAGATGAAAACTTCAGCACCCAATCCAAGACTTGTTTCTGAACCAGGCAGTGGTGACACACACCGTTAGTCCCAGCACTTGGAGGGCAGATGGATCTCTGAGTTAGAAGCCAACCTGATCTATACAGCGTGAGTTCCAGGACAGTCAGGGCTACATAGAGAAACCCTGTCTCAGGAGGAGGAGGAGGAGGAAGAAGAAGAGGATGAGGAAGAAGAAGAAGAAGAAGAGGAGGAGGAGGAGGAGGAGGAGTTGCTTCTGAATTCTGATGTAATCAAGATCTCAGGTTGTTGTAGCTGCTAGCATATATGCATACTGACCAAGCAAGACGGCTGAGATGCAGTGTGCACATACAAAATGTGGTGGATTTTTGAAGATTAGAAGGAAAAAATAAGAAACTAATATATCTCATTAATAATGATGATAATGATTCTACATTAAAATGATTGTATTTAAACTATTGAGTTAAATGAAAAAATGTATGTTTATTATATTAATGACATGAATAATATAATAATATATAATTATTCTTATTTCCTACCCCATTTGTTTAGGCATATTTAACATGACAACTTGGAATTTAGAAATCATGTGCATAGCTCTCATTTGTGGCTCACATGTATTTGGTAAAGAGTGCTGCCTTGAATCCTGAGTCGACTTTATAAAAATTACAGGAGAAAGAAAAAGGTAGAAGGCACCCAATGGAACCCCATAGCCAAATTTCAGATGAGAGGCCTTCTATAGTAGTGCTACAGCAGTCTGGGCCACAGACCAACATTTGTCTGCTGTTGTACATCCACTAAGACTCTATACCAAAGATGTCACACCATTGTACATATTGTAGGGCTCAGGTGGGAGTTTTCATTGGAAATACTTAGCCAGCAAAGAAAGCTTCTCCCTCTTTAAGCTTTACCTTATCTGTATCTCTTTACCTTAAACTGTATCTCTTTAAGACTAGCACAGAAGCAATACAGTTATAAGCAACAATTAACATGTACCCTCAAAAAAATTACAATGTCCTTAAAAAAAAAAAGAGCAGTGTAGAAAGGTGAACATTTTAGATCAAAAGATGTAACATCCAAACGCAGTGCGTGAATTTAGAAACCTGATTTCTGTGTGATGTGGGATGCCCCTCTGTATGCTGTAAATATGTTTTACTACCATTGGTTAATAAAGAAGCTGATTTGGGCCTATAGCCATGCAGAATATGGCAAAGCAGGAATTCCAAGTAGACAGAGGAGGAAAGAAGGCTGAGTCAGAGAGACACCATATAGCCGCTGAAGGAGACCGACTCCAGGGACCCTTACCAGTAAACCACGAGCCTCGTGGTGAAATGCAAAATAATAGGGATAGGTTGATTTAAGATGTAAGAGTTAGCTAGAAATATGCACAAGCTAATAGGCTAAGCAGTGTTGTAATTAATATAGCTTCTCTGTGATTATTTCAGGTTTGGGCAGCTGGGAAACCGACAAGCAGCCTCAGTTTACATCTGTGGAGGGACGGATGCCTGTAAGGTCCTTGGAGATGAATGAAGAACTGGAACTTGTACAGAAAAAGGATGCAGGTCTAACTGTGGCTCCGTACTCCAGCTCACGTCAAACTCCAACTTCAAACCTCCTGCTGTTCCCGGGATGAGGTCTCCACTCAAAGACTATCATCTTGCCTGACAAGGTCTTTTGCGGGTTGTTTGTGCTTGGTCACCGAATGAGAGGAAGGGACATGAAAAGCCCATGTCCTGTTTGATGGGGGTCATATTTCACATTGGTCTACAAACCTGGCTGTAAGGGTAGATGTTTACAAACTCCCTACAGTAATGACTAGATGCTAATAACGTAGCTCCCCAAAGGGAATATTTAGGTTATTTATCTCCAGATGTTCCTAAAAGGTAAATGAGCAAGAGAAGTGGTGAGCTTCAGAGCCAGGGAGCCCAGTACTAAACTAGGAGAGCACCCCTTCCCAGTCAATGAGCTTGACAGCTTTTCCAGCACAAGCATTAGAGACCCTGATTGTGCCTTTTATATTCTCCTGTCCACGAAGAGAAGTGGTGCTTTAACCTTTTGGGGGGGTGAACAAGTAAAAAAGTAGAAGAAATCACTTTATTGATGCTTTAGTATTCCATCCAATAACAGTTGAGGGGTTTTTATTAATTAAATTTGTTTCTGACATTTTCATACAAGTATAAAATGTATTCTAATTACTCTGCTTCCTACTGCAAATACTTCACCTATGTTCAGGTTTTTGGTTTTGATTTGTGACCAACAGAGTTTAGCCAAAGCCTTCTATATGAATTAACCAATAGAGCTTGGATATTCATTTTCATTTCCTTTCACGGTTGTTTACTATAATATTTAAGACCCAAACTAAACATCATGCCATGCCATGCATAAACTCAAAGGGGGAACTTCTGAAGTTTTCTATTATACTTATATATACTTATATTATTAATATACTTATATTATTATTCTTGGCTGTTGCTTACAAAATTGTTCTCAGGAGTAGAGCAAAATTTAAAATATCCAATTGGATCATATGTAGGTTCTCTCTCTTTAAAGAACACAGATTCTGGAATCTGCAGATACCAGCAACAAGTGTGTGACACCATGAAGTGACCTGGATTCCAGTTGCAGAAGTTTGGGCATTTTTGAAGGTGAAAATATATAAAAAGGAAACTGAGTTCCATTTTCATATTGTATTTATGAACAACACCTTCCCAAGTTAAATACAAGATCCAACTGATTCAAAAGCAATATTTAATAATGTAAACATGAAATGATTCCTGTTTTTATTGTTGTTGTTGTTGTTTTAAGATGAACTGAGTTCTCAATGAGTCAAAGGCATGGAGTCTGAAACTAGGCAACCAAGATAACACTAAGAGCCAGACAAGATGAACTATCTTTTTCTAGGGCAAGCTCAAGGTGGGGAAAATCTTGATTTGCATTGCCCTGGAGCAATTTAAATGAAAATGGAGGTGTTAGAGAAGGTGTGCGGAAAACTGGCAAACTGTGGAGAAAGCAGAGCCTACTGAAAGAAAGCAGTTATGGAGGTAGCTCAGCATGCTCCTAGGTGCGGTGTTATCCCTGCCCAGAGGCCACACACTGTTAGCCACCACACTGAGGGTGCTGAGACCTCAAGCAGGTGGTAAATCAGCTACAAGGCAGGCATGGTTATTTACAAGGTTTCTGTCAGTTTGGGTTTAGTTTCTTCTAGGTTTCTCAGCCACTGTGTTACACAGTACTTTTCAAGGGATGCAAAAGTCTAAAAACGTTTTGTTCACACCTGGTAAGAACAGTTATTTATGTCAAAACATCCACAAGGAGAAATGACAATGTCACTGAAAAGCTGATGTCCTAGAATATTCTGGAGTGGCTTTTTCTGGGGCTAGAGCAATAGCTCAGTAGGGAAGGCAGGCAAACACAAACTGCTGCCTTTGTTCCCTGCGACCCGTGCTTACTAACGAAAAGAAAAAAAAAACCTTCAGGCATAGCAAGGTGTGACTATAATGCCACTGCTGATGAGACAGTGGTCGGAGGATCCCTGAAACTCAACCAGCTAATCTAGCCTATTCTGGGAGTCCCAGGTTCAATGAGAGACCCTGGCTCAAAACCATACAGCAGAACAGAATTAGGGGAGGATGTCCAACAGTAACCACTGGCTTCCCCACACCGCCACCCACAGACATGCGTGCACACAAAAACACACATACAATAAATAGATTCTTCTAACTTTTTAAGACTATTACTGTTAGGATAACTATTTAATCGCACTTCTTTCATTTTGTAAATTTAAACGTATGAGAAAATGTTGGTTAAGTGTTGATGGGATTGATTTTCTTTGCAGGTATTTTTCACCAGCTTGGTTAGGGGGATCCTACATGTACGCTTGGTGTGTGGATTTTCTTTCCCAGTGTATTTGTCATTGACCTATACAAGCATGACTGATTTTTCGATGGTGATTTGTCACCAGAAGCTTATCATTCTCTTTAGTGATGTCTTTGGGGACTTTTATCCAGAGGAGCATAACTTTGCCAAATAAGGATACTTTGACATCTTCCTTTCCTATTTGTATCCCATATTCTTTTCACTTTTCTTACTACTCTAGATAAGACTTTAAAGACTGTGTTAAATAATACAAAGAACTGTCAAATGGGATTGCATGACATTATAAAGCCTCTATACACCAGACTGAAGAAAAAGCCTACACAATAGACGAAAATCTTTACCAGCCATGCACTTGACAGAGGATTAATACCTAAAATGTTTAAGAGTTCTTAATTAAAACAAACAAACTAATTCAACCAATAAATAGGTTAATGATCATATCATTCTCAAAAGATAAAGCATAGATGGATACTAAACATGTAAAAAAAAGTCAATATCCTTTACCAATAAAGGAAATACAAGCCAAAGCTATACTGAGATTAATTCTTTTCATTACATTTTATGAGACTGTCTATTGTTTTTTCAAAATGCTGGAAAAAAATCTAGCTGAAAAGGAGCCCTCATAGATAATGAGAGTCTATCGGTTCAGTCACTATAGAACAGCACATTTGTAAACACAGAGTCACCATATCACCCAGCTATATACTCAAAAGTCTGTACTCAGAGGACTCCACATCAAGATGCATAGAGAAATCTGCACTTACATATTTAATGTGATAATATTCGCAATAACCAAGTTGCAGAGTCAGTCTAAGCCTCCGTCAACAGTTGAATGGATGCCCTGGGTAGGATTCCTTCTCTTCTACAGATGAAGCAAACTCAGGGAAGTTCTTGACATCATACTTGACATTCCTTGTGTTGAAATTTTCACTCACGTAGAAAACAATAACTTAAGCAGAACAGATTCTCCTCATATATCTTTGTCCTCCATGCTTTTTCATTATAGATCTGCATAATATGATTACTAATAACTACAAGACAGAGCCAGTATGAAGATGTCTTTAAATATCCTCTGCCAATAAAATTAGTCCAAATCCTTCAACTTAACATTACACAGATTCTTAGGACATGGGCAAAAAGAACCACATTCTTACCCAAATATCACAAAAAAAGGTCTCTCACCCTGTTGCTAGTATTTGTTTCCCTCTGAAACTCTTGGTGCTATAGAACTCCATAGTCCAGCACTGCTGTCTTCCAAGCTCCTACAGGAATAGCCAAGTAAGACCTGCTTATAACATTCAACCACTTTCCTAGTCCAAAGTCCGACAGTCTTCTAAATTCAAAAAAAAGAAAGAGAAAAAAAAGAACATGGTATATAGCCCACTACCTGGTATCAACTTCTATCTTACCATGATGGAAGCAACTTACAGAAGAAACAGTTTATTGGGGCTTACAGTTTCAGAGAATGAACCATGACAATCATGGTGGGTATAGAATATCAGGCAGGCATGGTGCTGGAGGAGTAGCTGAAAGCTTACATCCTGTCTACATCATGAGGCAGAGAAAGCAACCAGAGATGTTGTAGGCTTTTGAAGTCTCAAAACTAATATACCTCCTCTCACAAAGCCATACCCTCTCCTCTTTTCCAAACAGTTCCACCTACTGGGAACCAAATACTCAAATAGATGAACCTCTGAGGATTTTTGCCATTCAAACCACCACATGAGTAAATAAAAGACAGATAAATACTTTTTCCACCTTCCTTGCAAAATTACCAAAAACAATGCTCAAATGAGCTGCAATTCTGATAATGGCAATGTAGCTTGCCTTTAGTAACACATTCACATTGCAACATATACAAAGTCTCTGGAAAAAATGGCTTAAGAATAATAATACTCAAAACACTCTGGAAGTCTACTAAAATCATACTTCAGCATTCTTCTTGTTAACTGATAGAATGATATTCTTCTTTTGGTATTTGATGGGACACATAAAGTTCTATAATCTTTTCTTGGTAATTAATAAAACTTGTCAAATACTCTGTAAGAATAAAGAAAATACAAGTGATACAATTAGCTAACTAGATTGAAACTAATTTTTGTTTTTTTTTTACTCACCATCAATGAAATTCTGGCACCTTGGGTTCTGCAGCAACCTTGGTGAGATCCTGCCATAGACCATCAATTAGTGAGACCTCAAAATATGTTCTTCCAGGAAAAACTCTCTCTGCTAGGACAGTTTCTGACAAGAGCTACCTCTTTCCTGAGTAGTCTTGAAAATTACCTTTTCTGTCCCTGTTTGGGCACCAGAATATCAGGGGCCTTGAGTACCAGCCTCAGTACCCCCTCAGGGCTCAGAATTGGATGTCTATGGCAGGTGAGGATCTGTGTGTAAAAAATTAATTCAAGGGACTCATGGTGTATGTGATCAATCCGGACTCTCTGAACGTGGCTGACAAGGAGAGCTGA
>LOJH01046469.1:0-13392 GCA_001685095.1 Ellobius talpinus
AAGCTAGCCGTGCGGGAGCCGGGCGGGACGAAAAGCAGGCCTGCACTCCCCTATTCACTACACTCCTGTGTGTGAAGGAGGGAGACAGGGACACACTATGGGTAAGAGACAGGAGAGGGTGGTAAGATCCATGCTCTGGACCTGTCCATTGGAGAAGTGGGAAGAGAGTACTGGCTGGATTGTGTGTGGCTTAAAGTTGAGGTGGCAGAGATATGGAGTTACTGAGCATGATAAGGTCTGTGGGGTGGTTATAGCATGGAGGTTGAGATGGAGAACAAGATTATTGGGCAAAGAACTGCCAGGGACCTATGGTGGTCACCGCACTATTTGATGAATAGTCATCTGTGTGATCGTCTCAGGCATTCAGAACAAGGATAGGCTCAATGCTGAAGAGGGAGGGATTGAAGTAGGCAAGAAATAAAGGTAGGTAGGTCCTATTGTGGGTGAGGGTGGACACTGTCCATGAGGAGGGGTCAAAGACAGTATCTGTGGATAACATGAGCCTCAACTCTGGGAGGTGGTCAGAAAGAGAATCATGTTGAAGAGGCAGTTAGGCCCAGGTATACCACCTATGCTTGGTGAGAGGAAGCAGCCATTTCGAGGGATGTGGGGAAGCTGTCACCCCCAAGAGAGAACAGTAAGCCAGGTGAAAGGGGCTGTTGGAGAACTGGGTGAGGACCCCAGGCCATCCTTAGCGGTTAGCTGTCAGGTCTCTTTTCTGTTTCCCCTGCTTCTTCCCTTGCTTCCTCACCCAATAGGAACAATCCTTTAAGACTCTGCGCCAGGTGGTGTCCTCCAGATTAGTGGGCTCTAGTGGCTCTCCCTCCTCCAACTCAGCCAGATCCCCTCCTGCAGACAAGGTGCTCTGTGATCTGCAGCTCTGACCTCTCACATGCCACTCTCTCCGTGGTCACCTTAGCCTCACTGATTGTCTTTCTGATTGGAGAACATTCCAGTAGTGTTCCTGCCTACCCAGGGTCTGTACCTGAAACTTCTGATTTCTGCATCTTAGCGCACTCTCCCCCATGTTAGTTCGTTCTTTGCTGTCTGGTCCTAGAATAAATACCGATTTCTACCCGACTACCCAGTATTGTCAGATAACCACCCCCTACTGTTGACCAAGGTTTCTGTCCTGCTCAGTTCCCGCAGTCATTAATTCCCCCCCAAAAAATCACACAGACGTCTACATTAATTATAAACTGATTGGCCTAGCATCGCAGGCTTCTTATTAACTCCTATAACTTAACATTAGCCCACAACTCTTGTCTCTGTTAGCCACGTGGCTTGGTATCTTTTTCAGTGAGGCAGTCATATCTTGCTTGCTCTGTGTCTGGGTGACGACTGCAGACTGAAACTTCCATCTTCCCAGAATTCTCATTGTCCCACCTCTACTTCCTGCCTGGTTGCCCCACCTCTACTTCCTGCTTGGCTACTGGCCAATCAGCATTTTATTAAAATACAATTGACAGGATATAGACCATTGTCCCACCGCCCCCTACTTCTGATTACATTACTGTTTTGTGTTCTTTGTGGCCCATCACTGTATCTTTATTCTTCAGTCTCTCCTTTTACGCTATCATACATAGTGTGTTCCAAAAACATATTAAGTGAGTGAGATAAGTTGAGTGACTTGCAGGCAGTACCCACAGCTTTATGTATCAGCAAACATTCTGGGGTCATGGTCGATGGCCCTTCATAGCTACCTCACCTCACCTCACTTGGTTCCCAGCTGGCTTGGTTCTGGCCTAAGATAAAATGAAGCTATGCCTCAGATCTGTGACTCATGTTGAGCTCTCAGTACCATTCAAAATTAGGAATGCTAAAGGGGATGCTTTTGTATGATGGCGGAGCATCCCACTGTGTTTATTTTAAATGTCACAGACTTATTTAGAAAAATAATTCTTTTCGGTGTTGAGAAGGTTGAACTTTCTTGAATACATGTCTAGAAAGTGGATTTGGGAAGGGAGGGGAGCCAAGAAAATGATCTTAATTCCACTTTGATTTGGTGTTAAGAATAGGCACCCAGGATAAGCAGATAAAAACCAAGTAAACAATGAGGTCTAGGAAGTCTAATATTTTATTGTGGGAACCTCAAATTCAACCTGTGCTACATTTGTGTATGTGGGTAGAAAGGGAATTATTTTTTTCAGGCTGAATATCTTGGGGTTGGAAGCAGTTTCTCAGCTTCTCGCATATTGCAAAGCATAGCGCATGTGTTCAGTTATGGATTTCCACAAACCTGGCAATCCTGAACCAATGAGCCAACAGGGTTCCAAAAGTTCATTTGCAAGTTTGTTTGGCTCAACGAGTGCATTTGCTCGTACAAACCATATCACAAGTTGGGAATGGATTCCCAAGCCAGCCCACAAAATTCAGATTCTCTGATTTCAGAGAATATTTGTTGAAATCCTACCAAGAGCCCAGTGTGGGAAATGAGATGGCTAGTTGATGGTGACGAAAGCCAGACGCCATTCCTGGCTCTAAGGGACTTATGTGCAAGGTAAGAAGCAAGCATGTCAGAGGCCAGTGTTCACTCATTCAGTCATACATCTGCTTGTCAGTATCTATGGAGTGCCCACATGTTCTAAGCCCGATGTTCCATCAGGAGACACAGTGGTTTCCGAATGGTGTTTACAATCTAACGGTAGATAAAGCTCAGTTTATTTTTGAGTTTTCTGTTTCAATAACACCACCTACTGAACAACTACCCATTTGATAGTGGCCTAAAGAACAGATATTTATTTACATTAATTTTTCTCATGGTTCCACCTGTCTGCTCTGGGGAGGAGCAAGAGGTTTGCATCATGCTGCAGGTGAGACTCTGGTCTGTTCCACATGTCTCTCATTGAGTACCTACTCTTGTTAAGTCAGGCAGCAGATGCACAAGACCCCAAACTAAGTTACATGTTTGCTGATGTTCCATTGCTAAAGCAAGCTCCACAGGCAAGCCTAACATCAGTAGGATAGGGAAATATACTAGTTTATTCTGCCTAGTTGGGCGTGTTATAAAATGGCATGGCTAAGGGCACTATGGATGAATAATTTTGGTACAGGAGGCCTTGGGGCCATGGGAACATGGATCTAAACTCTCAAGAAGTAAGGGATATGAATGAAATCGAGTGTAATAAGGATACACATAGAAGACATAGGAATTCACAGAGACGCATAAAGAGCGTCTAACTCAAGTGCAAAAGGTTGGGGAAAGTTTCACGAGGAAGAGATAACTCAGCCAAACCTGAAGCATAGGCAGAGATCAGCAGAGGAGACTGGCTGAGGGAACAGACCAGCAAAGAGTATAATGAGTTCCTGGCCTGAAGGTGAGTGTGGATGAGCAATGGGGAGTAGCAGGGGGAGTAGGCAGGAGAAGAGGGGACATGGCAACAGGGCAGATGAGGGAAGGCCTCATAAATTGTGTTCAGGAAGTTGGATCTTGGTAGAAGGGTCGTGAGGAGCCACTGCCCAGCTTCCATCAGGAGAGCGAGCAGCTGAGTGCAATTTGAAGCAAGATGGACGTGAGGCATGGCTGGCACCCGGCGGATGGGACAGCAGGCGGTTGTAGAAACTAGGGCTAGGTTAGTGTGATAGTGGGAAGAAGTGGGTAGGTCCCAGAGTTTGAGAGCTATTTTGAACCGAGCGCTGACAGGACTTGGTGATTAATTGAATTCCCCCTAGAGTGAGGCACACTAAAAAATAGGGCCCTAAAATTAAAAATAAAAGATCAAGGTGGCCACTTTTTCTGGAAGACGTAGTCTTTCTCCCTTGACCCAACACCTCACAAAGGGAAGAGCTGACACCCAACCAAGTTAGATTCTTCCTGTGGCCCAGGCACTCAGTAGGTTCAAGATTGGAGGTCAAAGGAGAGGCATCAGGTCAGAGGGTGAAGGACTTCTGAGAAGATGCCCAACGGGAGTGAGTTCTAACTCTTTTACCCACAATACAGGGACTCTTGTGTTGAGGTTACAGGGAGTGAGTGTGTGCAGACACCTGGCTTGGGCACAGACAGAGGTGTCCTTTACTAAGCAGGGTATAGAAGAGATCTACTTGAAATAAGCAGCGTTGACTTCCATACTGGCACCCTGAATGGTATAGCAGCGGCAGAATAAATAAAGCTCCTAAAGCTGCCTTGCATGGAACAGGGTCGGGTCTTCTATGTAAATAACTTGCATATTCTTCTCTATGTCAAAGCAGGGTTGATGGTAGTACCCACCTTGGGGGCTGCTGAGAGGGTTTGACCAGGTAATATCCATGAAACTGAAGGCAGAGTCTGGCTCCCAGGAAGTGCTGGGGTAGTGTGAGCATTAGTGGAAGTTGAGGAGGGACCACCAGGATTGCCCTCAGCTTCAGAGGGGAAGGAAATCTGAAACTGGGCCTGGAAGCATGGGTGGATTTAAACCAAGGGCAGATGGGGGTAGGAGGCTTCTCGTGCCAGAAAAGCAGCTCAGCCTGAGGCCTGTTCAGGGAGTGGCAGGTTGGATTTTTGTCTCTAGGACATTGACTAGGAAGGAAGGAAGGGATAAGTGTGTTGGGTGGGATCAGGAAGTGAAGGCTCAGGGTTTAGATTTAATTAGTATGTGCTGGGAGCTCATTAAAGGGATTCAAGCAAAAGACTGTGTCTTTAAAAGATTTATGTCTTGCAAAGATTATTGTGTTGGCAGTATAGAAGATGAACTGCCTCAAGTCAGGCATCAGCAGGACCTACCTCCCCCTCCTCAGGTATCTTGTAGAGAGAGTTTATCTTGTATCTCTTCCCGGGTCATCTGCTTGGTGGCTATTCCTTGGGCCCAGTCACACCATGGAGCCTGGACTGGGTCCTTCTCAGAAAACGGGTCGTGCAAAGAACAGCCATTCATGCCAGTTCTTAACAAGTCCCATGCACAGGATAGAGACTGAGCCCCCAACATGCTAATTGCAGGGTATCTGGATACCCCCTTGATTATTTGTATATATTTAACCTTCCCCTGTATTCTTCTGCCTGTTTTTCCCCCAATGGTGACAGCTGGAAGACCTTCAGGCAACCCCTAGTAGCTGTTTTGAAATCTTCAGCCGCTCTGGGCTGTACTAAGTGTGAGATTCTGAAACGGATCATTTCTTAGCTCAGTCTACCAGCAAAGCCCCTCATGGTCCAGCTCGTGGCTGACCGCTGAAGGGTTGGCAGAAGCAGAATGGACCTAGATGCAGGAATAAAACGAAGATTTGTGTTCTAAAACTTGGCATTGACAGGCCATGGCGCATAGGACATGTGACCATGCTCTTCTGAAGCCCCAGTGAATAATCTCCATTGAGGATGCTGCCCTGTAGCATCCTGCTAGCAAACTCCAGAGTGAGCTGGCCTAGAACACAGACCTCCAGGAGACTCCATCCTGTGCCTGCTTGTCCTTCCTGGTGCCCTAAGCAATCAGGGATCAGTACTGTCACCACCTTGCTTTCTAGAGGAGAAAGGTAGGCGTGGGTTTTCCTTGATCTCCAGCTCCTGCTGTGGGGAGCGCTTGGTGGCTTCAAGAGCACGAAATGTTTCCACTGCAGCTCCGGAAGTGAGGACTCTGAAGTGGGGTTTCAGGGGACTGTAAGCTTGTAGAAATGTCCCATGTCCTTCCCTTTTCCAGCTTCTCAGGGCAGGTCACATCCCTCATCAGCTTCTCCTTCCTGTACTTGCAAAGCCAGCAGTGCATCATCGCCAGACTCTGCTGGTCCTGCACGCCCATCTCTGACCCTGATGCTAACGTGGGGGCTCAGAGATAACTGCAAAGCCACCCCGCCTTGAGATCTTACCTAGTCCACATTTGCAGTATTCCCCATAAAAGTGACATAGTCATGGGTCCCGTGGATTAGAGTGTAGACCTCTTTAGAGGCCATTCTTCACCAGCCTCAGATTATACAAATCTGGGTTTATCTCCAACTCCCAAGCCATTCGATTGTCTACCATTGTAGGAAAGAGGCCGAGAGACAGGAAGGACATGGTGTCCCTCCCACGTGGACATTTCATAAGAACCTGTGGGCTGAGAAAGGGACAGAACTCGGCCTCCTCTAGTTGCAGAAACTGCTCGGCACGTTCATCAACGGATACTATGTGCCAGATGTTCTCAGCACTCCCAGTAAGTTACACAGATTTTTTTTTACTTTCATGCAGTTCTTCCGAGTAAGGGGTTTTAGTTTCCTGGAGTTACCATAGTGGGAGTTACCACAAAGTTGGCAGCTTAAAACAGCACACATGGATCTGTTGCATTTCCAGAGGCCAAATGTCTGAAACCAAGGTATCCACAGGGCCAGGTACCCTGTGGAGGCTCTACTGCAAGATCTGTCCTCTCAAGTCCCCACTTCTGGTGGCACCTGGTGCTCCTTGGCTCATGGTAGAATAGCTATCTCAGTATAGAGTCTCATGTGGCCTCCTTCCTTGTATGCATCCAAATCTCTCTCTCCTTTCTCCTAGCAAGATACCAATCACTGCAAACTCTAAAACCAGGATAATCAATCTCACCTTGAGCTCCTTAACTAATTACCCCTTCAAAGCTTATTTCCAAGGAGTGCAGCATTCTGAGGATATGGGCTGCATTCTGAGGTTAAGGGTGATCATGTCATTGGGGAGGAAGACAACCATCTCAAAATCAGCAAGGAACCAGCACAGGAGAAAACAAGCAGGGCTAAATAAAACTGAGGAAGGGAAAAAGGGGCAAAGTAAGCAGTTTTCAACTGGGGGATCCCAGAAGGCCTTCCTGGGACAGAAGAACATGTTCAGTCTTGTGTGTCACTATAGTATGTAGCAGAATGGCCGGGAAGATGCTTGGAGACAGAAGATCTACCTTCCTTCCTCCTTTCCTATTGAGGATGTGTCCTTGCACAGATCTCAGGCTTGAAGCCTGTGCAGCGACACTTCTCTCTGGTCCAGAGCAACTGTAATGACAGTGATAACGATAATAATGGGATTTGGGGGCGGCCCCTCCTCCTCCTGTGAGGACCCCATTGTGCCGACTAATTGTATAGAAACAAGTAGGACAACTGTCTGTGGGGTGGAAGCAGTGGGGAGCAGAGAGGAATATGCTGTTCCGGCCTTGGGGCATTCCTGGATGACCCTGGCACAGGCTGAACTTGTGCATCTGGGTTATTATGAATGCTGGAAGGGGCTCAGGGAACCTTCCCACACTAGAATGGGGTCTGAGGCCAAGCCGAGTCCCCTGGGCTCTTTCTCCCCTTTGCTAGCTGCTGGAAGAGCTATATGATCTAAGCCTACTTACTGCAGAAGCAGGAGGTAAAGAGGCACAGAGTATTGAGGGACGTGGCCCTGCTGTTGGCCTCTCAGGTGGGTGACAGTGGCTATGATCACATTGCTCAGAAGCCAGCTTGGTTTGTTTGGTAGATGTGGGCACCTGAGCACCTCAGGCCTCAGCATCGCAACTCCAGTATTTATCCTCACCATCTCTTTAAGTGATGCTCTGACTTCCAACAAGCCCCATTAAGAGCACCTCTTCTAGTAAACACATGTTTTAATGGAATGGAAAGGTTTTTTTTTAAAAAATGACCTTATCAAAGGCAGCATGCACTTTCATAAGCATGTATTGATTGGCTTTTAAAAATTCTTCAAATGTTTTTACTTGTCTCTGTGACCTCATGTTTGTCCTGTTCCCAGCAACTCTTCCCCTCCTGAATACAATGTTCAGATCTGCATCCCAAGGCCTGCCTGCCAGTCTTAGTTTTTGCTCTTGTACCAGCTTGCAATGCCAGGCTGTTTCCGTTTTGTTATTTGGATTGTGCACTGTTTCTGATAGGCAAGATGGGAATTGATATGACCCTCAAGAGGAAGGCCTGTAGTATTATTGCCACCTAGTCAGTGCTGGAGAAATGGACCCCAAGAGTCTAAAAAGTGTCCTCAGTGACACAGGGGATATGTACCATAGAGGTAGAACCCGGACCTCCCTGAGCCAAGAGGCATCATTTTGCCACTTTTATTTCCACACTACCTAGTTTTTCTTAAACACCTTCCCGACATTCTCCTGTATAAGGTCTGTACTGGAAATGAAAAGTGAGAACTTTTAGTACACCCATCGCTCGCTGAAGAACCACACAGAGTAAAGGCCCCAAATCCCTTTTGTGTGAGTGCTTCAGTCTGCAAATGTGTTTTATGTGTGCTAAACAGCTCCAAGTTCCAAGACAAAGACTGATTTTCCTCTGTGCCAGTTAACAGACTGACCTCATGAACAGAAATCAATGTAACGACTTAGGCTGGTATCATAGAGACACAGGCAAGAATTTAGTCCCTTTAAATTGTAATTCTTATTCCAACTCAGCTAACCTTGATGGATGCCAGCAATGGGCCAGTTCCTTGACTGGATTCTAGGGAAAACAAAGATGAACAAGGCTGTGCCCCAGAGAAGCTAAAATATTAGTGTGGAAAGTAGATAGTCAACAAATACTCTTAACAGATGCTTTTCAGGACACAAGGAGACACCCAAAATCCTTTTCCTTCTGGGGGATGGAAGAGCTCTAAGTCTTCTAAGAAGCCTTGTGCCATGTTCACCCTTGTACTGGAGAAAATATACTGGATATTGAACCAATATAGAGAAACTATGCAAAGGGACATCTGGTCAACCTTATTACTCAGATTCTTATCTAGTCACTAGCATTTTGTATTTGTTTAGTTAATTAAGATACAAAGTTTTCTGACTCTGCCATGTGAATTATTGCTGTCTTAGTTACTGTTCTATTTCTGTAAAGAGGCACCATGGCCAAGGCAACTCTTTTAAAAAAAGCATTTAATTGGAAGCTTACTTACAGTTTTAGGTTAGTTCATGATCATTATGGTGAGAAGCAGAGAGGCCTAGTGCTGGGGCAGTAGCTGAGAACTCTACATTGTGATCCACAGGCAGAAGCTTAGAAACAGACAGATTGGACCTGGTGTGTGTTTTTGAAACTCTGAAACCCACCCCCAATGACACATCTTTTCCAACAAGGCCACACCCCCAAGACTTCCCAAATAGGTCCACTAGCAAACATTTAAATATACAAGCTAATGGGAGCCATTCTCATTCAAACTACCACGGTTTCCCAGTCAAAACAGTTGGGCATAGCTTCCCGTTGTATGTAACTGGAGTTTCTAGTCCCTCAAGATAACACTCAGAGTTCAGAGTGGGTGCCTCGCTCATCCTAGTCTTGGCAAGTTATAAGGCACAGTGGCATATTTGAGACCCTCAGAGACTTGCAGCAGGAGACCTTTTTAATTTTATGTAACATTTAACCCAAATTTCTTGGTCTGAACACTAACATCTCATTAAATTCCATATAACCTATATTTTCCTATATGGACACGTTCTGGGAAAATCAACAGTATCACTTTGGTACTTATGTTCCCACTATGGAAGACTATAAAAATGTTGAATAATTGATATAGCACAAAGAGTGTGGATGCTGTTGCTAGACAGTAGATACCATGCCAACCAACCTCTCTGTTCCCCAGTTTCCTTGTGTTTTATATGGAGGTAGTAACAGTGTGATGCCTATTTTGTGAAGGTTAATGAATTTTTCCTACTAGTCTTAGAAATAATAGAACGAAGGTGCTGTGACTTGAATGTGTCCCCCCACAAAAGCCTGTGCTGGAAACAACCCCTGGCGCAATAGTGTTGGGAGGTAGGATCTCATGGGAGATGTTTAGTTCATGAGAGCTCTACACTCATGAATGGGCTAAGGTATGAAAGAGATTATGGCTGCACTTTTGATTTCTTACATTTTATATATATATATATATCTTACATTATATATATATATATATATATCCTGCATTGCTGTCTTCTGCCATAGGATGATGTAGCAAAATGGCTCTTGCTGGATACAAGCCATTGACCTTGGATTTCCTAGCCTTTGGAGTTGTAAAAAATAAGTTTCCCCTGATGACTTTCTGTCACAGGGTCACAAAGTAGTCTGAGGGGAAGGCTCCTCAGCTAGCTACCGTGTTATCTGTTGTGAGTGCCAACACAGACTAGTAGATGAGAACATGATCTTGTCATGCCATCTTGCTTAATTCAGAATCTCAGTTTTTTTCACATAATAACCGTGCCTTAGGAAAGTAATGGGGAGGCTTGTTAAACCACACTTCCCCATGTCTGTTAATAGGGGACAATCGTGATAGTTACTTTGTAGGGTTTTGTGTGAAGAATAAATGAATGAAATTATGTGAAAGGCATTGCCTGGCACGCTAGACATTTTTGCCTTTTTAAAAATACTAGATTCTCGTGTTATTAGTGTAGTTTTCTCATGTAGACTGACTTGCAGATCAGTGATGAAGATCCAATTTTTCAGTTTTCTTAGCAAGTTATTTTGGTCTTGTATTTTGGCATTCCCCCTTCCTGATTCTGGGAGCCTTTAATTCAGAGTTTTGTTTGTCACAGTGACTTCCTATTCTCCTTCATTTAATGGAGTCTGACTCCTTCATCTCATGAACTGGCAACTGCAATGAATGTCACCCGACTCTGGAGACCACCTGGTCCCTCTTTTGTGCTCTGTACCTTTCCTAAAGATGGAGACCTCTGTTGCAAATCACTTAGCTGAGGACCTTGGGATGTTCTTGGAGGAAACATCCCCCCTTGAAGACGCAGGTGCCTATGGGAGAGGAGAGAAGCTGGATCGTTGGCTTGTTAAAAGTTTCCTGATATTTTATCAGTGTAGGATCTTTGGCACAGGTCACACTCACCCCACATTTGAGCCAATTACCTGATATTTAGTTATCAGATTCCTTCGGGGATGGTCTGCTCTTGGTGAACAATTAGATTAGAGGATGCTGATGCAATTCTAGTGGCAGGAAGTAGGAGTTACATTTCTGTGCTCAGAGTTTCTATTTCAAGGTTGAGTAAGTGGTAAATTTTTACTGAGCGATTCTAGCCTAATAGAGTCAGATTCTCAAGGTTTGCCCCCTCCCCCAACCCAGCCCAGCACAGGGGTACTTCACCTACCTGGAAATTTCAGATTTCAGAAGTGGGTCTTCCTGTCCTTTGTGTTAGCATAAAAACAATTGATAGTTTAAACCATGCCCATTTAAAAAAAATAGAAATGCTATACAAATACAATACAATAATAATAAATTTAAAAGTCAATCCAGTTGGGCACCATTCCCAGACTACCAACTGAGCAGAAACACAAATAAATAAAGAAGAAGAAAAACTGCTATATAATTCAAATGGCTACAGTCTCCTTGTTTTCTGCTATTCTTTTATTGCAGATATATAATATCGAGGCTACATTATGGGTAAATGGGTTTTGTGGCCTAACCTGGAAACCTAATCACTGCTTATAATATTATTTCTATGGGGGAAATATATTTTATATTATAAACAGATGGTTTGCAAGCAATTTTTGGAGCACAACAGGCTTGTGGGGATAAGTCCACCAGGGATTTTAATATTTAGCAGAACTGGATGCCGTGATGATAAAAATCCAAGGCCTCTTAGACTCTCCCTGTTAAGTGTTTCTCACCTGAAACCTCACCATGCTTTTCATGCTAAAGATGGCCTCACCCAGGGCTGGAGAGATGGCTCAGCAGTTAAGAGCATCGCCTACTCTTCCAAAGGTCCTGAGTTCAATTCCCAGCAACCANCATCTGTAATGAGGTCTGGTGCCCTCTTCTGGCTAACTGTATACAAAATAAATACATAAATAATTTAAAAATAAAATAAAATAAAAAAAAGATGGCCTCACCCTCTATGTTTTCTGGTACCTGAGACTCACTTCCCTGTCTTGCCTGAGTCTAGCCACGCTTTGTAAACTCTGCTGAGGCCCAGGAAACAAGGAGGCACCCTGAGAGGCCTTATCCTGTGCTCTTTAGAAAATGGTGGCTAAAGTCCTAGGAAGCTGTCCAGCTAGGTGGCCAAGCATATAATTTCAAGGTCAGACTTCTACCTCTTGACAGCCATGTAACGGTGAGTGAGCCTGTGTGCCTATGAGCCTACTTCGTCCCTAAAGAACAGTGGTTCTCAATGTGTAGGTTCGACCCCTTTGGAGGTCAAATGACCCTTTCACAGGGGTCGCCTAAGACTATTGGAAAACACAGATGCTTACATTAAGATTCCTAACAGTAGCAAAATTACCAGTTATGAAGTAGCAACAAAAGTAGTTTTGTGGTTGGGGGTCACCACAGCATGAGGAACTATATTAAAGGGTTGTAGCATTTGGATGGTTGAGAACCACTGGCATAGGAGGATATAGTTGTGAGAGCTGGCTGTAAACTTTAGAACAGTGCCCAGCACCAATACTGTTGCCTCCATGCTTGGGTGGGGTAGCTTATCAGGGATCTTAGGGACTACACAGATTTCTATTTACTCCGGAAGCAAACTCAATGTATCAGAGTACTTTCTGAACTTCAAACAGCAAGCTTAGCAGTATCTGAAGCTCCCTGTTTACTTCTTAGGGACTGTGTAGATTTGGAACATGTTTTCTGGGTTACAGATGGGGGAGGTGGTCCATTTTCTTATATATTCAAGTGACGGTATTAAAGTCTATTATTATTTTCAACAAATTGAGCTCTATAACACATTTATAGTAAACTGAGAACAGGCTTCTTAAATAGTTGCATGCACTAATTGTTACCACATAAAGAGTTTTTCACCTAAGAAAAGCTTTTTTGAAAATTTAAATTAACTTCTTTTCTTCTCATTTGGACAGCTTTATTTTCTAATTTTCAAGTAGATTTCTATCTACTTATTGACTTTATCATGTAGGCATGAGATATAATTAGGAATAGAAGCAAAATAAAATAAAACAGTATTTTAGTCGGGTTTCTAGAGGAACAAAGCATATATGAACATGTATTTTTGTATTGTGTATGTATGTGTGTGTACATTAAATTAGCTTCACTGAAATAGTAACTGCTGTCTCCTATCTGAGAACCTGGTAGTTGCTTGGCCCTTGAAGCTGGGTGCCTCAACAGAGTAATCCCACCATGGCTATTCCACAGTGAGGAGGCTGAGAACCTGGTAGTTACCTAGTCTCCAAGGCTGGGTACCTGGGCAGACTCTGGTGCCAGAAACTTGGAAGATTCGTAGAGAACTGCTAGTTCCCAGCGAACAACGGCAGTCTGGAAACGCTGGTTCTGATGTCAGTGAAGGAATCAGCACCAGCAACAGGTGAATTAATTAAGAGGCAAACGGGAAGGCCAAGAGAGCAAAATATCCTTTTTAATCTGGGTTGCTACTGGGAGGTGCCGCCCTCATTTGGGGTGGTCCTTCCCAGATCAGTCGAGGCAATCCAGACAAGTTCTGGAGAGGCTATTTACTGGGATGATTCTAATCTGTGACAAGTTGCCATTAAAGTCAGCATCACAGATAGCAATTGAGATCTTACAGCTTTCGGATTGATCCTATCCTGGCAAAAGGTGCTGTATGCGGAGTTGGGAGGTTGGGCCTGTTGGGGGTGGGG
>LOJH01046471.1:2208-13391 GCA_001685095.1 Ellobius talpinus
TGTGTGAGAGAGAGAGAGAGAGAGAGAGAGAGAGAGAGAGAGAGAGAGAGAGGTATTGTCAAGCATCCTAGAGTGGTCAGGACAGCTTCACAATAGAGAATGCCAGGCAGCCTCAGATGGCCTACTTCTGAGGTAAAGAACCTATTCTGGACCTCCTTCCTCACGGCCCTGCTCTCTTCCTAGCCTATGTCTGTCTGTTCGGGCACCCCAGCTGTACACATCTCGGGAGTCCCACCACCACCACTGCAACATTGCTGGGAACCCTGGGCCCCCACGGTCCAGGAGTTGAGGCCATCCCCAAACCCTGGCCAAGACTTCAGGACTTTCAAGAAAGGTGTCCAAAGATCAAGCCTCAGTGAACCTCCCTCTAAAAACGGTCAGGGTTTTTACAGAACTGGACATCTGGCCTCCACGCCCCTTGGCCACCAGAGCACTGACTCTAGCCCAGTGTCCTCTGTGCTCTGGGCCTTTGCACATGCTGGCTGGCCAGCTAGACCACCTCGCTGCCTCCAGCTCCTACCTCCCTTCCTTCATCCCCTGCTGGCCGGTCCTTCATCTCCCCCAGATCACCCCCTCTCTCTGGGCATGTGTAGAGCCCGCAGTCTGTGTACCTTCCTCCCACTGGTCTGTACCAGCTGCACACAAGTGACCATTTCTAGAAAAACTCATGGGCTCTCCGGGCCTCTAGGGCTCAGTTTCTCCCACTTTCCCATGGAGGCTGAGGGAGGTGTCCAGTGGAGGAGCCTCCTTGATGGTGTTTGCTTCCTTCTCTCCTCTGGAAATCAAGAGGGTAGAATGGACCCTGTCACCCCACAGGGTGACCCGCCCCTGTCAATTAGCCTTTCCTGAGCCCGAGAGCCTGGGAACCAGAAAGTACTTCTGTGAGGCTGCCTGGTGGTTGGTAGCGAACAGTGTAGCTGTGTTGAAGGGAGAAATAATGCTCCACCCCACTAATGTCCATCAGAACCGGAACCAACGGACTTCCTTTGGAAATAGGGTTTTATGTGAGACAATGCTGGGTGACAATGGACCCTGAGAAGGCCATGTGTAGACACAGACACATAGAAGGAAAAAGATCAGCAATGACCAAAGCCAACACGGGAGTGGGGACCTCCTGCACCCCTGAGGTACTGGAAGAGCCAGGAAGGACCCACACCAGCAGCCCCCCTCAGAGAGAGCTGAGACCCTGAGGGCAGACATCCAGGGATCTGTGAGACAAGCACCACCTCTCAGTGTCCCAGCTTGTGGCCCTCTGTCCTGATATCACGGAACCTGCTCACCGCTACCCCAGGACCGACAGCTTCTGGCCACTTGACCAAAGAGCATGTACCTGCAGGACACTGCTTAAAGCCTTGGAGGAGGCAGAGCTTTTTGCTCAGGATCTTCCCAACTACTCTGGGCACGAAGAGCACAGGCCGGGGCCGGGCAGGCCTGTGGGGGTGCACCAGGGTGTATGGGGCCAGGGTGAAGCAGCTCTCTGCCCAGAAGCACGCGCTGGAGGCACCTATGGGGGAGGAGAGGATATGAGCACCGCTCACCTGTGTCCCCGCCCCTCTCCCCGGGGAGGGACTGATACAGGACATTCTCCGCTTCAGCGCTGCTAACTGCATGCCGGCACCACAGCTGTAGCGGGGCCCTGTCTCTCACCCTGGCCCTCCCTCTCCTCACATCCTTTTGCCCCTTTCCCCACCAAATCGGTCCTGCCTTCCGCTCAGCCCTGCTCCCCGGCCACAGGGTCCTCAGCGTCCTCCCCGCTGGACCCTCTGCTTCTCTCCTGGATTAGTTATGTTGCTCCTGTCTTCAACATCTATCTTATTTTGTAATTGGTTTTTATTTTATGTGTCTAAGTGTTTTACCTGTATGTGTGTGTGTACGTGTGTGTGTGTGTGTGTGTACGTGTGTGCACTAATGCTTGCAGAGGTCGGAAGGTGGCATTGGATCCCCTACAACTAGTGTTACAGATGGTTGTAAACCGTCTAATTCGGGTGTTGGGATCCAAACCCAGACCCTCTACAAGGGCAGGAAGTGTCCTTAAAAACAGTCAAGTCTTTAGTCTCGGTATCCGTCTTGGATGGTGCAGCCAAACTTTCTTGAAAGAAAATGAATAATTTGTCTTCTACGACGCTCACTTCTGATCAACTTCGTTGTGCAGGTTTCCCTGGAGTCCTATGCCAGTCTGACCCTAGTATGACCTTGTGCACACACTGTTAACCCTAGTGATTTCCCCTTGTTTAATGCTGGAAGTCCTACTGTTCCAAACAGACTTGCGTACCCATCTGTGGGCTGGTAGCTTTTTATAGTTTCACTGGGTCTCAGAGGGGGACATGGCCATTTAAAGGACATTAAATATGTTTCTTAGTTGCTGTCTGAAAAGGCATGGAGACATCATGATCCATAAAAAAACAGCCTGGGGTGGGGCGGATGTTGGAGAGATGGTTCGATTGTTAAGAGCACTGGCTGCTCTTGCAGAGTTACCGTAAGGTTGACGCAAGGCCACTCAAGTCCCAAGGGAATCTGATGCCCTCTTCTGGCCTCCAAAGGCACTACATGACATAGTGCATATAAATACATGCAGGTAAAACATCCATACATAAGAATAAATAAACAAATAACAGCCCCTGGCGTGAGAGACACCACCTTGATTGTAGTGCCCAGGAGTGACCCCGGTGCCCACATGGTCCCCATGCCAATCGGCCAGGTCTCACCTTCCTCCCTGCCTGAAGCAGGCTGGCCTTGGTCACAGGTCGGAGACAGAAGACTGACTCTGGCTTTGTCCACACTGACAATTCTAACTAACTTCTGTGGTCCTCCGGAAGGCTGTCACAGGAAGAACGGGGAGATAGGAGAGGCACAAGGCTCAGCCATCAACACTGGGCTTGGGGCCTGGCACCCCCTCCCTATCTTGGCAGCCTGTCCCATAAGCAAATCCAGAACAGCTTCTGAGCAATCAGGCTGTGCCATGGAGCAACCAGGCTTCCCAAGCCCCACACCAGGGGGTGGGAGTCAGGGGAGGGGCCTCAGGCAACAGGGCTCTGCAGGAAGGGGTGCAAGGGGCAGAGAGAAGAGCGGGCCCCCTCCCGACTTAGCATGGCCGTGCTCCAGGCAGGAATGTCCTAGCACCTTGCTCAGGGACAGGTGGGTGCTCAAAGTGAAAGGTGCTCTGTGTCCCAAGAGGACAAGGTGCCCGACCTCAGAGGAAACAAGAACGGGGAGGTGAGTCGGTGACAAGGGACCAGGAGAGTGAGGAAGAGCAGGAGCTGCTTTGAGAGTGGAGACAGGCATGTTCACATGGCCTCTGAGGGCTTGGTGGGTACCCAGGGTGCAGATACTGCCCCGCTCAGCTCAGCGGTCCACACACCCACATAGGATTCCATGGCATCCACTCCCATCCAGCCCATCTTGGGGGTGGGGCTATCCTCTTCCACCAGAGCCTCACCTTGCGGGGAACTGTGCACCGTTGAGTCATGTCCTGGATGAGGGCCAGGAGCTGCTGCTGAGCCCTGGGCAGATGGAGGAAAAGAAGCTCTGGCAGCCTGACTGAGCAGTCTCAAGGCCAAGAGTACACAGGCTGGGGACAGGAGTGCTGTACCCCAGGGCTCAGAGACCGGGACTTTGAAAGTGACATGCTAATTTAATTGTCCCACAGTGGTCCCTCCTCATGGGAGCTAATGAGCAATCAGCCACATAACAGAGAGGGTACCCGCTACCAGGAGACCCCACGTTTATATGTTAACCTTTCCTCCACTCTATTCTTGGGCCGATGCTGTGCTATAGGGCAGGAGGGACCTCAGCATGGAGCTAGGACAAGCAGGTGTTGTCTTTGGAACTTCTCTGGGGACCTGGAGAGCCAGTGGCAGCTACTCACTGTGAATAGTTGGGGATGGTGCCAGGCTCCATGTCTTTCATGGTGTAGGGGTTCACGTGATGGGCATGCCAGCAGCTTTGGCCTTGGAACATGGTGTCAGTGACATGCAGGATATCATTGCAGTGTACATGTAGCGTTGCCCCTCCCTTCTTCTGTATGGCCAGGTTGACCCGGATGTAGAAAGAATCCCCAGAGGTCACCACTTTGGCATCTAGGTCCTGAATTAGGTTCTTATAACCTGATAAAAGACATCAGTGACTGATGATCCTAGACCAGGGAACTTAAACGAGGAAGGTTCTAGAATGTGAAAGTAGGAGGAAAAGTCATGAAAGCCACTTTGGTGCTGGACCCAGCAGGATGGAGAGAAGTTTCCAGTTCATTGGAGCCTGGGGGATTCAGGGTGAGCCTGGCTGAACTGCCTTGGCTCTTGGTAGCCATGGGCTCTGGAGGAGCACAGAGTCACGGGGCTTGGGGTCACAGGAGGGGCCCAGAGAGCTGAGCGAGTGCTGGGCGGTGCCTGTACCTTCAGTGTTGATCTTCACAGTAAGGTAGCAGGAACCATTCACCCTTCTGAGAAGCCCCACGGCCTGCTCCAGAGTCGTGTTCTCCAGAGTGGCTCTTAGTGATGGCTCTGTCGGCTTATAATCCACCTGAGGGCAAAGCACGAAGGTGGACTTCTCACCAAGACAGTGTGGCAGCTGAGATGGGGTGGGAGTGGAGCCACCCACCCACCTTGGCCTATCATGGCCTATCAGAATCCCTTGTCACGAGCTGTGTGTGGGGATAGCATTGTCACAGCATCGGGCTGCACACGAGTGCATCATACACAGTCCTGGCCTGAAGAATCGTCCATCGACGACTTTTTCACTGTTGAGGATAGTCTCTATGTCATAACCCCTTTCTGTTGTCAAAAATAGATCTCAGGACGTTCCTGAACATTCTGGATCATTCTAGATCAGGCTTCTGTATGTTTGGGACCCAACTAGTCTGTGTCATGGGTCTGTTAAGTGGCATCACGATCCTCACCCACTCAGTGCCAGAGTGCCCCACTCGTACCTCCCCATCTGTGAAGCCCTGCCTGGTGGGGCTTCCGTGATGCCTCCCTCACTCATATGGTTAAGTCTAGGGAGATATGTGTTTCTGTATGTGTATATTATGATACATCTTAGGACTGTCAGTCCAGTGTTGCCCCGGGACGATATGACGGTCTCTCAAATGCCACGGAGGACATCCGCAACAGCTGTCTATGCTATCCTTGACTCTACATATATGTTTGTAAGGGGACAAGAGATGACCTGGTATGAAGAGTGTGTGGGCTCTTCAGGAATGGGGGGGGCTCTTGCTTCACTGTGGACACCCTGTTCTAAAGGGAAATGCCCACTCCCATCTTCTCTCATTGGGGCCAACAGATGAGCTCCAGCGATGGGGTCAAGCCCATCTGGTACGTTTCTAGATATTTTAAAAATGCTTAAGGATGGGGGTTGGAAATTTGGCTCAGTGCTTAAGAGAACTTGTTGGTTCTACAGAGGACCCAGGCTCAGTTCCTAGCACCCACATGGCAGCTCACAACTGTCTGTGACTCCAGCTCCAGAGGATCTGATGTCCAGCTGTGGCCCCTGCAGGCACCTGTACTCATGTGCAAATTTCCCTCTCACATTCATACAAGTAATTAAAAGTAAAAGCAGGGGCTGGAGAGATGGCTCAGTGTTTGAGAGCACTGGCTGCTCTTCCAAAGGACGAGGTTCAGTGCCAGCACCTATGTGGTAGCTCACAACTGTCTGCAACTCCATTTTCAGGGCATCCAGTGCCCTCTTCTGCTTCCATGGGTATCAAACATACACATGATACATTGTCATACATGCCAGCAAAACACCCATACACATAATAAAAAATATTTAAAAAAATCATTTAAAAGGCTTAAAGTTGAACACCGGCTTTGGGGCCGGGGAGACAACTCCGTGGGTAAGGACATTTGCTGTGCACGCCTAATGGCTGAGTTCAGCCCTGGGAAATTGCAATGTCAGCACTGTTACAATGCAGTGTGAGGTGGGGGAAGAGGAAGGGCCCAGGAGCTTAGAGACTCTTGCACCGGAGAGCCTGGAGTAGGTGCTGTAAGAGGCGGACGTAAGATAGAAGAGCCAGGAGAGGTGGTTGGTGCACACCTTTAATCCAGCATATGCAGGCAGATCTCTGTGAGTTCAAGGCCAGCCTGGTCTACATAGTGAGTTCCAGGACAGCCAGGGCTACACAGTGAGACCCTGTCTCAAAAACTAACCAACACAGACACACACACACACACACACACACACACACACACACCATAGACCCTAGAAGGAGGAGGAGAAGAGAGACCCTAGGCATAGCACCCATGGCTCATCAGGTGAAACTACTCATCACCAAAGACTGAAACCCCAAATTCGATCCCTGGTACCCACACGGTGAAAGGAGAGAACCAATTCCAACAAGCTGCCCTTTGACCTCCACATGTTCTATGAAATAAATAAATAAATGTGTCTTGTTTGTTTGAGACAGAGTCTCAGTTTGTAGACCAGGCTAGCCTCCCATTCACAGAGATCCACCTGCCTTTGTCCTCAAAGTACTATGATTAAAGGTGAGAGCCATCATACCCAGCTAAACAAATGTCCCTGTGAAAAGAGAGGGCCTGCATTAAAGCAAGGTGGAAGAGACCATGACTCCCAAAATTGTCCTCTGACCGCCACATATGGTCCATGCATTTGTGTAGTCACACTCATACACACATCATTTACATACATGCAAACATGCATGCACAAAGCACACACATAATTGAAGAAAATCATGCTGTTAGACCACATCAAAATCACCCTCCCCCACCCATGTATTCACTTAATAAGAATATTATGTTTTATATATATATATATATCTGCTCTGTCCAGATTTGGACATTTTGCAATAAAACTCTGTAGTTAAAAGGGTGAATTTTATATCATGTACTTATACAAAGTGACAATAAGATCATCATAGTTAAAAAAGAGAGACCACAGTCAAAACCCTACCCCACTGGAGAGGCTTCCTCAAGCCTTGCCAATGCTGGGGTGCAGCTCAGGGCTAGATCACTTGTGTGACAGGTACAAGGTCCCCGACTTTCACCTCCAGGACAACACCAAGGTTCCTGGTCAGTGTCGACGCAGTCTGGTGGCCTTCTCTGAGTTTCCAGGCTCTGCAGGATCTGAACTGCCAGGCTTGGGAAGGGGGCTGGGTTTCCCTTCCATGACCCTCATCAATAGATGTGGGCAGCACTTTCCATCAGCCCAGAACAGAACCAAGACCTTGTTAGAGCCAGATCATTGTCTCCCGCCAATCACCCATACCCTGGCCCGAAAGCCTGGCAGTGGCACAGTCTCCCACTCTGGCTCACCATCATGATCTGGGTGCCCGGACGCAAGGCCATCTCATCGGCTGCAGAGCCAGGGGTGACTCGGTGAATGAAGATACCCGTGAGGTTCCCGCCAATGACACCTATCTGCTCCAGCAATGCGTTCCCTTTGAATGCCAGCACTGTGACCTGGCTCAGGATCTTGCGAGCTGGTCTCCGCCTCACGGGGACACTGCTGTGGGCAGACAGACACAACCTGAGCACAGGGGTCAGAAAAGCCCTGGGTTCTGGGATTCTCTGCCCTGACCCAACCTCTTGGAAATGCTGTGACCTCCCCATGGTGAGAGGGTGCAGTCACTCAGCTCTGTCACATCCAGGCTCTGTTTCTCCAGTCAGTGGGGGTTCTCCGACTAGCAGCTCACCTTTCTGAGACATTTAGACTCCGTAAAGACTCCTGCAGGCTGTCCTCTGTCTGGGAGAGGTCTGGAAGGAGAAAGGATGCTTGGCCACCAGCACCTAAGGTCACCAGCTCCTCACCAGCTCCCCATGCTGCAGCCCACCTCTGGTCTCAGGTACCACCCCCAGCCTGGCTCAGTCCCCTGCTGGGGCCCCTCCTTTGTGCTTTTTGATTTCATCTTTCCTAACATCAGAGTAACCGGTGAGAGCTGAAAGCATCTTCCGAAATCCCTGAGCAAGTTGCCAACATTTTAGGATGAGAAGCTTTCTAACATCTAGATTTCTGAAATCAATGAAGGATCAAATCTAAGGGCTGGAAAGATGGCTCAGCAGTTAAGAGCACTGACTGCTCTTCCAGAGGACTCAGATTGAATTCCCAGCACCACAAATCCAGTTCTAGGGGATATGACCCCCTTAAACAGACATACATGCAGGAAAAATACCAATGCACATAAAACAAAAATAAATAAAAATTTTAAAGATGTAATTAATTTGAAACAGGGTCTCATTATATAGCCCTTGAATTCTCAATCCTCCAGATTTCTGGGACTACATTGTGTGTATCTATATCCAGAATGTTCTCTGTGTGTGTGTGTGTATGTGTGTGTATGTGTGTGTGTGCGCGTGTGTGCGTGTGTGTATGTGTGTGTATGTGTGTGTGTGTAAGTCAGCAGTCAGCTTCAGTTGTATTCCTCCATCACTTTCCATCTTATTTTGTGAGACAGGGTCTCTCACTGATCAGAGAACCCCCAGATCCCCAGTCTGGGCAGATGGATGCATGCTGCCATGCCTGGCTTTTACGTGGATTCTGGTGATTAGGCCCTCATGCACATACAGTGAACACTTCACCCTCTGAGTCATTTTCCCAGCTCAGACACAGTATGCCGATTTGAATTCTGTGAACCTTGGGCTAGGGGATCCTTATTCTGATCTCAAGAGCCACTGGAAACCTAACAGGTGTCACCTATTGAGGGCCTTAGCCCAGATCACAAGCAAAATATGATCCGATTATCTTAAAAACCAAATTAAACTGAGGAAACAACCCAGATGTGCTGGAGTTTGATCCAGCAACAATGTGTGACCCTGAGATAGCAGCAGCAAGGGGTCAAATTTCAGGTCACCTGGCCCACTGTGCTGAATGAGGGGTACGCACACCCTCTGATGGCTGTGAAGTGAGTTCTGGGTAGGAGTCAAACACCTTTGTGAGAGCCAGGTGTGCCCCCAGGTGTGAGGTGGAAAAGTGAGAACGCCATCAGTGAAAGGCTCGTGGACTTCAGGACAAGGGGCCAGCTCAGTCACAGACAGGGGAATGAGGAGAGCCGAGAGCCTTGGGAACAGCACCCAGGTGAAGGGATGCACTCATCAGATACAGTCTGTGCTAGACATCTCTGCACTGTGCCTCCTGTTCACGGGAAGGGCAGGGGACGGCGGAGGAAAACACCTATGTCTGTGGTTATCTGAACACATGTGCTGAGCCATGTCAAGAGGTCACCCTCTTGACCTCTACACGAAAAATAAAAAGATAACCGCAAACAGAACACAGCTGGGCTGTGGAAGCTGACTAACATTGAAGCCAAGGCCAGAGATGAAGTTCGAGTCTCTCTGCCATCCCTGGAGAGGGACCCTGGCTCTCCCTCGCCCCTATGTAGTTCCGTAGCCCAGGAAAAGAGCGGCTGCAGAGACCCTAGTGAGTGGCGGTGCTTACCCGCTCCGTCCAGTATCTCATACTCCAGGTCTGTGTCTGAGTCGTCCCCTGTAGCCCCCGGAAGGCGCACCTCCAGGACTTCCGGGAAGCTGTCACAAAGCACAGGAGCTGGTGCACACCCAGACAGTATGGCCCACTCCAGTTGAGGCTTAGAGCACCCAGCACCTTCCTGAGCTGCTCTTCCAAAGCCCAGATAGTGCTTGTCTATCTAGCACCCTCTTCAAGCTACACCCTAAACCTGTAACGTGTTCTACCTTAGAGACTCAGGGTCGTCCAGGATGTCCTCTGCCACCCGCTTGTACAGGGACTGCTGGCTGGGAGGCATGGGGCTGCTGGAGCGGAAGCTGTCCATCTGCTCACGACTGGATGTGGAAGTCAGGTCCCACCACAGCCGGGACTGGTGGAGGGTGGGCAGACAGGGACAGCACCGAGAAGAAAAGAGAGGGGGACAGTAAGCCATGCTTGTCGCATGCCTGCTGCAGACATGCTAGATTGCGGTGTCCCTTGTGCATATAAAGCAATGAGACCCAGGGTGGGGGGAGTGACGGACTGGCGAGGGGGAGAAGCTGTGGCATCGGGTCAGGGTCAGTTCTGAGCAGGCGCTGAAAATGGATCCTGACCTTTGCTGAGGACAGGCACCATGCCCAGGGTGTGTGTGTGTGTGTGTGTGTGTGTGTGTGTGTGTGTGTGTGTATAGATGGAAACACAGGTCAGTGAGAAAGTACTCCATACCAGGGTGTGGCAGACTTCCTGGAGGGAGTGAAAAAGAAGCCCAGTGGAGGAGGGCATGGCATAGTCAACATCAGAGCCTGATCTAGGAGCCTGGAGCAGTGGGAGCCGGAGCGAAGATGGCCACATCCTAGAGAGCAGGGGAGAGCTAGACAGGAGAGCTGATCCCACTCAGGTATTTAAGAGGGGCCATATGAGCATGAGGGAGGCAAATTAGGAGTTATTACTGAGCCCTGGGGTTCTCATCTTGACCACAACCCCAAGGGAAACACTGCTCTTGGTCTCTGGCAGTGAAGATGAGGAGGAGCTGAGAGTGTGATTTTGACTGGTCCCTGGGGTTCTAGTTGGGATGTGGAAGCTCCCTCCCTGTCCCCAGTTTTCCAAGAAGCCAGAGAGCATATGCATACAGTCTGCAGATGCAGGGACCATAGAGGACTCTGCTGGGGTCATACAGGAAGGAAGCCTGAAACCTGCCCCAGGCAGTGGCAAGAGGACTCCAGGCTGACCTGCCTCTCATTCCCATTCCGGCCCCTGGCAGCCCACAACAGTGGCACTTCCATCGTACCCTGTGCATCCTGAACTTGAATGGCCACCATGGAGAGACCACTTCATCACTTTGCCAAAGGCTGAAAGAAGAACAGCAGGTCTTACATCACAGGGACCAACTGAGCTGGGTGGAAGAATGTCTCGTGAAATTCAGGTGCCCCCACAGCTTATGAATGTGAACTGATTTGAAAGTAGGATCTGGGGCTGGAGAGATGGCTCAGAGGTTAAGAGCACTGACTGCTCTTCCAGAGGTCTTGAGTTCAACTCCCAGCCACCACATGGTGGCTCACAATCATCTATGAGATCTGGTGCCCTCTTCTGGCATAAAAGTGTACATGAAGGCAGAACACTGTACATAATAAATAAATAAATCCAGAAGGAGGGAGGAGGAGGAGAAGGGGAAGAAGAGGAAGAGGAAGAGAGAAGAAGAAGAAGAAGAGGAGGAGGAGGAGGAGGAGGAGGAAGGGGAAGAAGAAGAGGAAGAAGAAGAAGAAGGAAGAAGAAGAAGAAGAAGAAGAAGAAGAAGA
>LOJH01046472.1:0-11431 GCA_001685095.1 Ellobius talpinus
GGGAGGAGGTGGAAATTTTTTAATAATAATAAAAAATAAATTAAAAAAAGAAAATACCTAAGGAAACATGATAAATCACATATATGAAAACACTAATTCCTCATAATCTTATAAAATCATTGAAGATAATGAGGATCAAAAAAACTATCCCTTTATTATAAACCTTGTCAATCGGAGTATATTGAATGAAAGGATGGATAGAGGTTATCTTAGAATCATGGTCACTCTCCCATTCTCCCATTCCTATTTTGCTAATCTCTAAAAAGTCATCTCTCTAGAGGACAGTTTTCAAAGAAATCTAATTATCTGAATCTTCTTCCATAAAATTTTATTGACTGAAATAGTATATTAGAAGACTTTAATGTCTCTATTAATTTACACATAATACATGAACTCTACTGAGAAATTTGCTTTAAGAAATTTAAGATATGTAACAAAACCAACTTGCTTATTACTGAAATTCTATCACTTATCTTCCCACCGCTTGTTTTATTTACCATGGAGCTCAGAGGAACTTTGCTACTCTTTGGTTTCTTATTTTGGTATTCTTACAGTTTTCCTAAAATGCAGTATAAATCTGAAATTACATACTCCTCCCTCATTGCTTTCTTATCTATGAAGAGTTTAAACTTGAAACAAGTTATCATTCCTTGAATTTTCATATATTACATGCTATACAAGAGGAAGTTTATGTGTCATTCTATCTGCATACTGTTAGTATATTTTAATAGACCTAAATATTATATCTTTGAAGGGAAGTTTGAACTTGTCTTGCAAAAGGTAAATGTAGGAAACATTAAAGCATGTTGTTTTGATACCTGTGGATGAGGATGAGTCCAGATTTCCACAGTTGTTGCCTCTTTCATTGGGGTGCGAGATCGTACCATCTCCTTTATTGTCTTTGTAAAGGAAGAAAACGAATATTTTAAGCTATTAATACAATATAAAGCAAATACACATACATACACACATCACACACAGACATTGTGTGCAAGGAAATAAGAAAATTATCTCTTTTTAGAAACAGTGTTTTATGTAACTGAGCTATTATGTATTAGAATATGCTGAATCTTCCAGGTCCTAAAAAAATGTAAAACAGACAACAGTTTTCTTTCTCAGAGTTTGTATTTAAATGTAGTATCGTTATTTATTATATTCTCAGCATAGAAACAAATATGTGACAACTTAAATTGTTTAAGTCAAAATTTAAGTTAGGGAGAATTTCAATTTAATATTTGTATAAGTCAATGACTTCAAGATTTATGCTTACTGTTTTCACCATTGTCTAAAAGTAAAATCTATCCTGTGTGTGCTATGAAACTGTATATCTGCATTGTGTGTTATAAAGGCATTCAATATACTCAATGAACTGCAGAAGGATTTATGAACCAATGGACAAATCCTAATCTACCATGCCTAAACAGTGATCAAAGATGGAAATTTTGCAATTCATTTGTTTTTCTCGTATTACAAAGTATATGTTCTGTCTTTAAAACATTAAATGCACATTATATATATTTTCCCTATCTATGGTTTTAGATAATACAGTAAAATGTTGGTTAAAAGAAATGATTTCATCAGTGAAATGAAGAACATTGTAAGAGAAGTAGAAATTATACAAACCAGTGTCTGGTGGATGTGTATATGCAAAAGTAGTGTAATCTAAAAATGTTTTTACAGGTCTTATATCATGGTCTCATGATTTTCTCATGCTGGATAGAACATTAAAAACATGAATGATGGTGCTACTACTTCTGAGGGATTAGTTTGTCACATATATCAAGTTACACTGACAGTTCAATTTATTATTTTTCATTTTACCAGGTCATAGTCATCATATATATAAAGGTTAAAAAACAGATTTGTATCATGACATTTTAATGCAATACAGTAAGGATTATTTTATTATCAATTAGATGCCAACTCATGTTTATTATGAAGTTATACTATTGCTGCCATATAAAAGACACATAACAGATTTTTATTAATAGACCAAACAGTTATAGCCATGTTTCAACTCATGGAAACAAAGAAACAATGAGAAACATAAATCAAAATTTAACACTACATTATAGCAATTTTTCTCATGAAAAAATACAATTAAGTAAATGATGTGAAGCTTTGGGCAAAATAAATATTATAAAGCTATTACAAACTATTATAAAATTTTATAAACTATCAAAAACCCCTATTTATTAATGGTCATTGCATTAAATGTCCTGTTTACTAACACAGTCTCATAAATTGTATCCTGAAAAAATAAAATTGAGATTATCAACTTGATAAATTCAGTAACACAAAAAGTTATGGACATTTAGATATTAAGTATTAGGGGGAATTTACAATATATGTAATAATTACTTGGAATATGTTTCATTGTCTCTCCATCAGTTAATAAATCTTATCAAGAATAAATATTTGTTCATCATGTGAAGAAGTAATACTAAATTTTAAAGGATTGTATATTTATCTTTATAAATTGTTCCCATCGACAAAAGAGCCTAGAATATTTTTAAAGATGTTAAATAATATTAAATATTATGACTAATGAATGATAGAATATATATATATATATATATATATGGCATCAAGGAATTCATTTAATGAAAGAATATTGTGAAAATATATGATATTCAAAGTATAGTTAGTTTCTATACCATAGGCAATTTGATGAACATTATAATCTATCAGTTGTAATTGAAACAGTAGAATCAATACTGAACATCATTCATTCTTGTAAACTGAATCACCATGATTTGTAAATTTGGTCAATCATACAGGTTGAATAGCCTGACTCACCATAACAAACAAGGATTTGGATGGATAAGCAATAACAAAGTTTTATATATGTATTTTGAGCTTGATGCTGAGACCACAATTCTACTTAACAAGAAGAAAATCACTCATTATTACTACCAAACAATGAATCACAGTACAAAATGATTTTTGCAATAGACTTGACATTTCTTAATAAATCAAACTACAAGTCTGAGGTAAAACAGTGTTTATATTTGAAACTTAAACTGCAGTAAAGGCATTTTGACACGTAAAGTACTTCAAATCACAAGTCTTGTCAAATTCATTTATAGACTACAGTGTTGTAAAAATTTAAACCACGAAGAAAAATCTCCATTGCCACACAAATTTCAAGTGAGTTATGACAAATATTCAAGTGAGGACATTTACATAACCTGTAACTGCAAAAAAATTAATCTTCAATGAAATGATAAGTGGAAGAATCAATAAAATAACCTAATGCTTTTCTTCATATGCTATCTAAAGTACTAAAATCATTACTATATATTGACATTGAAGCTTGACTCTAGTTATCTATGCAGGAAAATACTTTGGAGTAGGAAACATGTTCATTCACTGCCTGTATCACACTGAAATTTTACTATATTGACATTGCTTGTATGCCACCAGTACAAGTTATGGTGGAGATTTGTTTTCTCTTTTATCATACAAATATGTTCACTCCTTTAAAGGAAAATATCACAGAATCATCAACTATGGACAGGAGAAGAAATTCTGTAACTCTAGGCAAGTATGGAATTTAAGAAAGAATGATAGCATTTAGCTGCAGAGGAAGGTGAAGAGCTTTTTGTTTGTTATGATTTTCAGAGAAGGCAATATATTACAATTTAGAAGAGAAAACATTGTTTTCAAGGTAATTAAAATGCCAGAGATGTACCTGAATTGTTGGACAGTTGTATTCAAAAAGGAACTAAGTATGTACTTAAATTGGACCTGCAAAATAGGCCAGAAACTTTATACATGAAGTAAACTTGTAACATTTTCATATGCCTAAACAATCAGTTGTGGTTGAAGATTCTCACTATATCTATGCTCACGAGTCATAATTAATTAAAAAAATACCTTTGAGTTTTGTAAGCATATTTAAAAGATCGAATTTAAACAAAATCTGCCATTTAGTAGATAAATTCATGTCTGGGCAGCAAACACTTAAATACAAAATGCTAAATTAAAATGTCCATTGAATTAAGTAAAGATGACATATTAAGGGTTTAAATATTTAAAGCAAAATGTATAAGTATATCTTGTCCAGTTAACTTTGGCAATTATTATATATTATACTCTATTGTTTAAGAATCAGAAAAAAATTATTGAAAACATTTGTGCAAACATACTAATGAGGAAGTCGAATAGGACCCACATACTTGCAAGTGTTCTGTTGCTACTCTTTTCCCTCTCAGTAAAGGCTCTCAGTTATAAGAATGATGAAAGCATGTTACAGAACAGCTTAAAAAACTTTTCAAATTTTGGTGTAATGCAAATGAGACAAACAGCAATTATTGAAAACTATAGTTCTTAAATACATTAGATTCTTTAAGAAAACTAAATATGGTTGATCCATGACACCTGAAAAATGAAATACCAATCTGCCTTTCTTGTTCTTTATATGTACCATGTACTGTATCTGTCCTTTTATGGAATTAAGTGTCAAACTGTCAAGAAAAGAGTAATGATTAAAATAATCACAGTCTTCATTGATTTAAGCCTCATTTTAATCCAGTTCACAAGAAGACAGCATTCAGTTTCAGTGATCTTAAAACATTTTGAAAAGAAGTGTTTCTGGCATTATTCTTAATGATAAAGATGAAATTTCAAAGAGAAAGATGGGAGGACATTGATTGTTATTAATACTCCTGGATTAGAGAGCACTAGTTCTTACTTTAGGCATTGAAAAAAATCTGATATTGTGCAAAACTGAATTAGTTTTCTTAATCATGAATCACTGGTTCAGCAATGCCTCTTTACCTAAAGAAACAGAAAAAAAACATGAAAAATTGTGGTAGAACTATAATGTCTCATTTTAAAATATAAAATTCCAAGAGAGAAAAATTGGTTTAGAGTTTACTTATTGCGGTTTAAATTATATGCACTTCCTCATCATTGTCAGGCTTCTACTTGCTCTTAGGTTGGTAGCTTTTTGGAGAGGATTAGAAAAGCGGTCTTGATGGAAGCATGACAATGGGGGCATGATTTGAGGTCTCAAAATCACTCCCCCTCCTCAGAGATGGCTCATAACCATCTCTAATTCCAGTTCCAGGTCATCAAAAGCCCTCTTCTGACTTTCATAATACACTTAGGTACACACACACAGGCACACACAGACACACACACTAAAAATTTGAATATACATTTCTTAAAAGTAAAATGAAAAATCTTCTTTGGAATATAGAGATCCAAAAGAAATGTATTAAAAGTTAATGAGTAATTGTGATGAATTCTGAAGGTTCTGCAGAAAACAAACAGCTGTTTTGAACTTGTCTTCAAGAGTAACAAAGTCATCTGGTAGAAAAAAGACAGTCTAGGATGACTTAATTAGAACTTATCTAAGTGTGGGCATGCACATGTGTGTATTTGTCTGTATGTTTGTGTGCATGCAATGTGTGTGTGTGAGTGTCTATGCTATTAAAGATGGATGAATTTTACAAAAAGAAAAGGTCATGAATTGACACAGAGGAAGCTCAGAAGTTTAACAAAATCTATGATTTTCCAGATGGTTTAATACCAGATTGTAAAATTTGAAACTAATCTTCACTTTAGAGTTTTAATGGTTGTATTCCTATTTGAAAGCCTTTGCTTTTATGCTAGGATGATTCTCCAAAATTATAGATTAGGGTTTCAAGAACAGCTTCTATGAATAGTCTTCTTAAGTCTCAGCTAAACTGAGCGAGAAGATTCCATGTTATTATGATGTATCACAGCAGGATTTTCCCCCAGCAAACACAATGGTGTGAAAAAAGATAAAGTTATTACTCCTTTCAAAGAGGTCATTCATACAATCACAGAAGAACAATAGATTTCACAAAGATTATCTAAAGATGCTGAAAGGTTCACCATTGTAAAGCCTATTTATTAATGTTTCTCTAAGGGACTCTGATCCCAAAAAACCTCCAGAAGCCAGTGATCCTGCTTCTCAATGAGGACACACGAAGAAGTAAGAAAAAAGGGTTCTTTTTGAAACATCACAATGAACAAGATTCTTATGGCAAGGCACAAAAGGCACTTCTCAAACATGAATATTTGAGAAAGAATATTAAAGTCATATAACATTTATGGTTTTACCCTTTCAATACTTACATACTAGGTATAAAGAAGTCTCATTAGATTTCTTATCATGAGGACAACTCTCATGAGAAGTTCCTGTTCTGAAAGTTATTTGCTTTATTCAAAGATGTTTTTAGAATTGAATTTTTAACTTTCTTATTGTTTTGGAAATTCATATTATATGAATTTAACATTTTTTCATAAACTTTACTCCCATGCCCTACCCTCAAAATTCCTCCTCATTTCCCAAACCGCATTTTCCTTCCAACTTTGTTTTATTTTTAATAAAATCCACTTTGTCTACTCAGTTTAGCCTGTAGGTTGATACATGTAGGACTATCTACTAGAACATGAACTCAGGGGCTACATCCCTGAAGAGAACTGACTTAGATTAAATTGTTGATAATGTAGGCTGTAAAACACAAAATCTTCATTGTTACAATGCTAATTTTGTAAGTACATGCAGATAGCTAAATATATTATTATACAAATTATAAAATAAATATCCTACTTCTCTATCTTAATAATACTTCATAATATTGTTTTCTAAGGCTATAGAAGCTCCAGTGCAAGAAAAGCCATCTGTGTTCTTATCCGACTGTGAACTCTATGAATGATAACAATTCTCCAGGCAAGATTCATCAACTTGTACAAATGTGGTACAAATATTATTGTGGCACCTAATCACTCTTTGATAAGGTTTGAGAATGGCTCCATTGAAGAGAAATGGTGCTTGGTACTATAAGGCAATCAAATACACATGGTTAAACAGAACTTCGGTCATAGAGGGAAAATTACAATACTTGTTTAGTTAAAGCAATATGATATTAAACTGCTCATTTAAATATTTACATTTATACTCATAGAAAAATTCTACAACTGGCCTCATCAAGAGAAGTATCCTCTTTTGGTGAGCTGTAGTGGATACGGAAACTCATGGTTGTTCAGAATACAGAGAATAAGTGACAGTTGAGTACTCAGTCATAAAGAGTAAGTTTATACTATTCTCTAAGGCTTAGGAAACAATAAAAAAAGGGGACAGAAATAAAGTAAGAACTAAAATGTAAGGAGAGGGGCTACAACTATTTTGAGAATGAAGTGGCCATTAGGACAGTGATCCGATAGCAGTTATGGCTGTCTACACTGGGGGGGACATAAATCTGGTCTTAATCTCTCCACAAACAGAAGAGGGACTTATGGACAACACCTTACTCTGATGAACTAATGAAGTCATTGCCTTCTGACTCTTATAGATAGTTCAAAACTCCTGGTCATAAAGACTGCTGGGGTTAAACATGGTGGCTCCAAAATCAGACATAAATACTGAGTATAAAGAGGATGGTGCTTTGACAGATGGAGGAGGGAAATATAGTGTGGTGAGAATAATATTAACCAGAATTCATTATGTTAGTGTATAAATTTTTAAAATAAGAATGTTTAATGAGACTTACATACACATTTTGATTGCTAAACAAAAATTATTATGATTTACTTTTTGCAGCATTAAACTGGCAATGAATTAAATTAAGTTGATTTGTACTGATATTATGTAAAGATTTTAGTAAATATAATTTATTTTCATAAAAATTAAAAAAATCCATTGGGATTATAATAAAGACTTTTATGCCACTGACAGTTCTTGTATTCAAGAGATTTTCTTAGCGTATCCAACAAGTGAAATGTCAAGGAAGCATTTTGACCTGAATGGAACCAGTATCTGTTTTATTAGCTAAAATTTTATACAGAGGAACTAAACCTAAATGAATAAATATGAAAAGGTTCACAAATATAATTAGTAGAAAGAATAAGTTCATTGCTTATATGTGAATGCAATTGACTCAAATCATATGTAACTGTACAAGGTAGTTATGGAAAGGGCAAATAATCAATAACTGAAATAGATTTCATTTTATCTTAATTATAGCAACGTTATCTTGAAGCAAAGAGAAAGATAACAAGGAAATGTAAATATGGAATTAATTTTTATAAGGGTGTAAAAAGTAGTACTGGCTACTTTTGCATTAGTCTTTTAAACTGAAATAATTGAATATTAAATTATCTTTGTAGTATATTTTCCATGATTGAAAATCTAGATTGAATCCCTTTCATAGAATTTGTAGCAGCACTTAATAAGCAGTTCCTAAATTCTAGTTAAAATAGTAGCGTTATAAAATTGAGTTTTTTTATTTCTCAGAAAGAAAGCCTTTCCAAATCACCATAATATGGTCAGCATTCTCTATTATTATTTTATGTCAAATGCACTTGGAAAAATTCAAATTACTTTATGAGACTTGTAGGGATTTTTATTTAAACATGATACATTGAAACAAAAATGCACCATCATGCACTATAAGGGAAGAATATTGACATAGATGAGAAAGATGGATTTGTTGACTCTTATTGTCATCCATTGAGAATTCAGTTGTCAAGCAGGATTGTCTGGTTCAGGAATTACAGAAATTAAAAATAAAATGATAGCAAGGGATTCTATCTATTATGCCTTAAACTGCTTTACTCACTCTAAGCTTGACATGATTAAATAATGGGATGAATAAATGTATCTAGTGGGCATAAAAATAAATGTTCATTTAGTTCATGACAGTGTGATTCTCAGTTTTAAAATATTAAATCAATTTGATTTTTTGTAATTTAGTTTTTAAAACCATTTAAGAATACAAATAAATCATAACACCTTATAAACCTTTTCTTTGGAGTCATGCAACACTGAAATCAAATGCCAGTTGTATTTCATAGTTTGATCTGTCATATACTAGTTAATTGATTTAAATTTCACTATAATCACCTGCAAAAATAGAAAAAAATCTTTTACATAAGATTGATATATAAACAAACACATAGTAAAACCATATCTGGCATGCATTTTAATATCATAAATGAGCATTTGTTTCATGTTTAGATGCAGCTCTAAACAGAGATTTCTCAACCAAGGAATCTCAAATGGCTGAGAAACACTCAAAATTTTAACATCTTTAGACATCAGGGAAATGCAAATCAAAGCAACTCTGAGATTCCATCTTTCACTTGTCAGAATGCTTAAGATCAAAACACTAGTGACAGCTTATGATGGAGAGGATATAGAGTAAGGTAAACACTATTCCACTGCTGGTGGATGTGCAAACTTGTACAGTCACTTAAGAAATAACTCAACAGGAGGTCCTCAAAAGATTGGAAATTGATCTACCTCATGACCTAGGATATTATTCTTGAGAATATGACCAAAGAACCCTCTCCTGTACCACAAGGACATTTGTTCAACTATGCTCATAGCAGCTTTACTCATAAAAACTGGAACATGGAAACAACTTTGATTTTTCTCAACTGAAGAATGGACACAGAAAATGTGGTATATTCATACATGGAGTATTAATCAGTTGTTAAAATTAATGACAACATGAAATTAGCTGGCAAATGTATGGAACAAGAAAAGATCACTCTGAGTGAGGTAACCCAGACCCAGAAAGAAAAGCGTGTATATATTCACTTATAATTTGATACTAGCTGCAAATTAAAGGATAACCATGTTAATATCCACAGACTCAGAAAAGCTAATTAACAAGGAGGGCTTAAGGGGTGATGCATGAATCTCACTGTGAAGAGGAAATAGTATATATGTTGCCAGTGAATAGGAAGATGGGACTGCTTGGAGGGTGGGTCTGGTTGGGAGCAGAAATGATAAGGCAAGAGGAGGATGGTGGGAGAGAGTACTATGAGAGGCAATTCGAATCTTAGTGGTGGCACATTGCTGGGAGGAGCTAGAAACCTAGATCAATGGAAACTCCCAGGAATCTATGTGGGGGACCTTAGCTAGCTAAGATACCTACCAAAGGGGATAGAGAGTCTAAACTTGCTATATCCTGAAAACAGTCATGTATTTGATTTTTCTTTTACTTTTTCTGTGTAGATTTCTTCTCAGTTGCTGAACATAAATTTAGGCACTATGGTTGGAAAGAATAAAACTTGTATCAGATATTTAGATTTCCAGATTTTATGGCATTTATGTAACCAGGTTTTGCAGTAAGTTCTCACTTATATGCTTTTAAGAGCATTGACAGTTCAAATTCCTTTCCTTATATTTTTATTTTACTGATTTATTGTGCTGATGATTTTAATGTCTGTGATGATAAGAGAATAAGTACAATTATCTGTATATGATTAGGATTAGATAGGATTGGAACAAAGAAATAATCATTGAACCCCCATCACTGACTAGAAGTCATTCAGTTGTAGTATTTAAAAAAGTCATGTAAATGTTGAATCATATTTTCAGATGTTTCTGCATTTTTTCATGATAGGATGAAAACTTGAACCTTTAGTCCATTTCCAGCATCTATTTTTAAAAATCACTGAAAGACACAAATATGTTACATTATTCTCAGAGTAGAATATACAGATTACCAAGATGGTTTCTGTAACTGCTTAGTTTCTGAAATCATTTCCATTTATTAATTTTAATTTGCTACCCCTCTTTTTAGGCAAACAGAGTCATTCACCTACCAAGGGGAAAAAGCACTCCACATTCTATTGTATGTGTTCATGTACATGTTAAACTACATGGCAAAATAGAAATTGAATATGTAACCATAATATATGATTTGAAGAAAAATAATCTGAATAATTATGACAAGAGGTCACATAATTACTATATGTTTATAACAGAAAGACAGAGGTAAAAAATGTTAGAGCATATCATGAGAGCAGAATGAGAGTATTATATGCATGAACCAATAAATTCAGACATCCTCTAAGACAAGAAACAGCTTGTTTCAGGAGTTTATACAAGAAAGAAAATGTAACCCTATTGATTTCTTGTTTTCAGCCCCATAAAATCAACATTCATACTACTGAATTCTAGAGTTTAATTTTTAAAATAAATACATAATATTTATCAACAGCAATAGCCACAAATACTAATGAAAAACCATGCTGGCATGTGTCTCTATCTTTCTCCTTAAACCTTTCCCCCATCAGACGCCTTCTACTTATAGTTGATACCACACAAGTTCTGAGAAGACATTCACTCCAAAGTTGTTATGGCAATCATCATGGCAAATTTTCTCAAAGGCAAACCTAGACGTATGCTCTATTAATTTACTAGTCATCTATCTCTCAATCTAATAAAGTTGACTATCAAGATTAAATATCAAAATACTTTGTTTTACCCATTTCAACAAGCAATATGGAACAAATATCTTTGTAAATTCAGACCATTCTTATTGTGAAATATGCAACATTTTAAATTAAACACAATCATCATAAATTACAAGGGGAGATGTGAAATTAAGAGAGACTTACATAGATATAATCTACATGGGAAGTAGAAAAAGACAAGATC
>LOJH01046477.1:0-13390 GCA_001685095.1 Ellobius talpinus
CCCTCCCTTTCTAGTCCAAAAAAAATGAAGGCTGATGTCTTTTTCTCATCTAGTTTGGCTCACTGTTTGGCTTCTCTCTAACAATGGGAACATAAAGACTGCTTCAAGTTTTCATTGTTCTGGTATATTTACATTTTATTTAGTTTCCCATTCCCAGTGGGAAGTGTTGGTTCTAGAACTTCATTCATCTTAGCAATTTTTTGATTTTTATTCCTTTCATTTGTTTATTTTTGGGATGTTGTTTGGGGGCATTAAAATAGCATCCCATACACCCCAGGTTGACCTGGAACTTGTGACATAACGTAAGATGTCATTAAAGTTCTGATCTCCCTGCCTCTGCCTTTTGTGTGCTGGGGTTCCAGGGCCGAGTCACCCTTCTGGGCTTATTAGAATATTCATTGGCACCACCTTAGGAATTGAATGGCTGAAAAATAAAGCTACATGGTACCTTCAAAGTTTTCCCTCTCACTTCAATCCAAGTTTTTAGTTAATGTCACTTTCCAAAGTGGGAAAATAAACCTACCCCAGCAAGTCACTCATTCGTTACTGGTGAATGAAATGTAAACTCACCAATGTGATGGGTGAAAAAAAGGAGAGTATGTATTTAAAACTTCCCCTCTGCAAAACAAATACATGAGCTTCAGATGGCACCCGTCTTCTTGATTCTAAAATGACTGGTCAGTTTGGAAACATATGGGACTTACAGCCGGCAGGAATGTAGATTGATAGATTCATTTTGGAAACCAGTCTGATGTTATTGTGCAAAAGTGTATATTCATATATTCCTGGGCTGAACCCCAGGAAATGTATACTTATGCGTATTGCCTCTAATAGATACAGCATGTTTCTAGCAAGGGAAAAAATGGAAGCTGGAAAAATGTGGAAGTCCGTCAATATAAGGGAAATATATATATATATTTTCACACTGCAAAACTGTTAAAAGAAAAACTGACATGAGTTAAATTTAACAAAGTTTACTTAAGCAAGAAAAAAAGGTTCTAAAACTGGGCAGCATTCCAGAACAAAGAGGGTTTGGAAGGCTCCACCCCACCACACTTACAGGTTATATTTATAGCCTAAGAAAAGGAAGTGACATGCAGACAGGACTTGATTGGCCACAGTTGTCATTGGAGTTCGGCAGACATGGTCTGATCAGTTGGCGGCCTATGATTGGCTAAAACCTTGACACTTGTGATTGGCTGAGACTTAGTTGCTTGGTTCTATTCCTATACTCTATGCTGAGATGATATTATAACTTGTTTATACACCAAGTTAAGACATAGTTGTACCATGTGCAAAGGCTGTGTTGGGGCAGAATTTACCACCCGGGTACAAAGCCAAGTTTAAGCCAAACTGATTCAGTTTAGCAACACAGTGGAATGTTATATCGTGGAAACAACTCAAGTCACCTAAAACAAACTTGGTCAGTCTTAGCAAAAAACACTGTGGGGCTCTAGTTCCCAGAGACTGTATGCAGCACGACAGAATTACTTAATGTGTTTTGTAATCCAAGAGTGTCCCTCAGTTGGTGGAGTTCTTCCCTAGCAGGCATGAAGCTCTGGGTTCAATCCCCAGCATCAGATAATCCAGATGTTCTGGGGTGCTCCCGTCCTCTCAGCACTCAGGATGTAGGGGCAGGAGGTGACAATGGCAAGGATGGGGATGTTCATGTCATAAGCTAGGGGTCAGTCTGGGCTGTATGAGAACCTTCTTTAATTAAAAAAAACCTTTAAAACCACACATTTTAGGGAACAATGAATAAAAAGCAAAGGGAAAAAGTTTATTTGGGAGAGAAACAATAGGATACTTTAGGGAAGAAGCAATATGTGGGATATTTCCACCATCAGGGTGGCCAGGGACCTGGCAGTCTTGGGTGCTGGGCTTCAAAAGTGATATGTGCTTCAAATTTTGTGCAGTGCAAATATTTTTAAAGCTATAGTGTAGGTCGGAGTTCTCCCTTTTTGCTCCCACTTTCTGCCCATTATATATGATTCTCCCTTTCCTTCTGCATGTTTGTATGTGAATATATGTATGTGCATGTGTACACATTTGGGTACATATGTGTGCTTGTGTCTGTGGAGGCCAGAGATTAACCCCCAGGGTTGTTCTTCAGAAGTTATCGACCTTGTTTTTTGAGAAAGTCGCCATTAGTGCAGCACTAGCCAAAGAGGGCAGGCTGCTTGGCTGCCAAGCCCCAAGGAGCTTCTGGCCTCTGCCTCTCCAGTACTGGGATTATAATCATGCACCATACATGGCTTCTTTAAAAGTGTGGTTTCTGAGGGTGTAACTTTAGTCCTGCAATTGCGCAGCAACCAAGCTTGCCCTCATCGTCTCTGTTCAGAGTGTCTGGAGCTCACACCAAAGTGGTTGGAGGCTGTGGCTCCTCGGTGATGTCCCCAGGTTCATTGCTGGGAAGAGGTCACCAGGAGAGGCTGACATCAGGAGCTCAGTGGAGTGGGTTGCATTGGACAGCAGCGTTGCCTTCATTCCCACTGAAAAGCCTAGAAAATCTTGCAACGTGGATGAAAGAAAATCCCCCAGAGCAGGTTCTTCTGACCTCTCAGAAGATCTGTATTTATTGTCCCAACAGTGACTAAGGCATCTGCGGTGGGTCATTTGCCAAAGACGTGATTATGAAAAGCTTTTTCCTTGGCAGCCCACTGTTCTTTTTTTGAGCAACATGTGGCCTTTGGAGCCAGTGAGGCAGGGGTTGTCATCTGTGCAATGATGTCACAGGTACCCCAGCAATAGTCACAGCCTCCACACTTCAGTCTTGGAAAGTTCAACATGGGTATGTGAGAACTCGATGGGAGCCAGAGCCGGGGATGCAGCCTGCCCGAAATGTGGACCAGAGTCTGAAGGGAGGGCCAGCTTGGATTGGCTTCCCACACTCACCCTGCATGCCAGCTCACAGGGTATGCAGTGCCCTCTTCTGGCTTCTGTAGGCACCAGACACACACACTGCACATACATACATGCAGGCAAAACACTCAGACACTAAATAAAAATCAAGAAATCTCTAAAGGAAAAGAAAGAATTTTGATCAGAAAGCTTCGATTCAGCCTGGTCCTGACGGCTCCTGAGAACACTCTTGGATTTCCATGAAATATCAGAGTCAAGACCTATTTGTTTATCCAATCCTTTTTATTAAAAAAAATTTTGTCTTAAAAATTATAGTGGTGTGTGTGTGTGTGTGTGTGTGTGTGTGTGTGTGTGTGTTTGGGTTATTTATCTTTTTGGTGACTTCAGATTGTGTTAATTAGGGCCATGAAACTGTATAACCACCAGTCTTGTTTTTCTGTTCGCAGGTTCAGGCCTCTTACACTGAATTTCTCTACTGCCACTCTTTCTACTCAAGCAAACTCTTCAAGGAAAGATCTGCTGGGAAGGGAGCGGCTGCCTGTGGCTTTGCACTGTGATGAAAGCAAATGGTACAGGTGAGTGAGGCTAAAGTTTGTGGCCAAAGTCATGGTCATTTAGCCTTGAAATCCCAAGATGCTAGTTGAGTGTGCATCAGCAGCTCTTCATGAAGATCCATATGTGAACACACACACAAGTGCATGCCAACACAGGCATACACACATGTACTTGTACACACACAGGAATAATATATCTACATATCTATGAATTATTCTTCTACTTATTTTTTCAGAGTCTATGAAAGCAAATTGTTGCTTTTATGCACATATATGTAAAAGTATGGTGTCTAGGCATGTGTGTAGGCATGCTCACATATAAGTGCAGTGTACATGTTTGTATGCGTGCAGAGCTCAGGACTTGACGTTGGAAGTCTCCCGCAATCACTCTCCACCTTATATATCCATGCACAGTCTCTCAACTGAACCCAGAGCTAATATGACTAGCACAGCCGGCCAGCTTGCTCAAGGGAACCTATGCCTCTGGCTTTAGTTGGAATGATAAGTGGGTTACCATGTATGGGTTTGGGGATCTGAACTCTGATTCTTTATCCTTGCACAAAAAGTGCTTTAGCTACTGAGCCATCTGCTCTGTTAAGCCCCTTTTGTTTTTCTTTCATTTTTAGGAGAAAAAATAAATTTTACATATTTTGAGGTGACTGATAAGATGTGTGGCAAGACAATGACGAGTAAAGGCTAACTCTGCTGGTGACATTCAGCTGTAGAGACAACTGTCAGAGAGTAGTACAATATAACATATGTCATCTACTATTTGTTCCTATTGACAGTCAACATCATTCAATGGCAATATTGTTTGTACAACGTAACTTCCCCTGGTTATATAATTTTCCAGCAAGCAGAAACATTGATATTTCATTGACTTGATTCTCTTCAGCTGGAATTGAATTGTTTATTTAATTTTTAACTTTCATGCGATCAGAAAGCTCTTGTAATGTAGCAGTTACATTACAATGTAGCCCACTGTTAATGGCTTCCTCTGGATAATTGCCTATTGGTGAACTACTGAATGGAAGAGCTTTCAGGTTTGAAGAGTTTCAATACATGTTTCTAAATTACTTTCCAGTCACACAGTAGTAGGTTCTACTTCCAGAAGAGACACACAAGTGAATCTCTGCCCTCAAAATCCCGGATGCCAAGAGCTCTGGAAGCAGAAAGGGTGCTTGCCAATTGATGATGAAAAATGACCAGTGTGTGTCCATGTGCGGTATGTGAGGGGACACGTGTGCTCACAGAGGAGGGGGGCAGAATTCACTTGCAGATCATGTTGCTTTCTAGAACTCGCATTCTGCAGACAGAAGCACACTCAAAACTTGCCAGATTTGGACATTTGAGAAATCATACTAAATCAAGGAGGACTGTAAGAGCCCCGGGGAACTGTGAGATCTTTCTTCCCAGCCATGGTATTTTTAGACAATTGTGAAATCACGGAATAACCAGCATTTTCCAGAGAAAAGTAAAGTTTTTCAATGCTTACAAACTATGCGGAGATAGTTCATAAACAGCCTTCAGGCCAAGCAATCTGAAGATGGACTTCTCATTACTAGGAATGTGTATGTGTCTATGACTATCTAGCATGCGTGTATCAGGAAGTTGGTTGCTTTATAGGACACAGAGACTTTTGATCCCGAGGTCCTCTACTGGGATTCAGAGGACAGCCCTGCTCTTTTCTCAGGGATGCTGTTTCAAGTTTGCATTTGTAACATGTAGAGAACATTGTTCCCATTGCATGAGGTGATGCTCATGTGACTGTATGTATGTGACAAGCTTATTCTCTTTAAAGTCTTATGTTGAGGGAAGGTGTGTTGATACTAGAAAATGATGGACTGTGGGTCAAGTCTGCTGGTGCACTCCATGATTCCAGCACGCAGTGGTAGGAGGATCAGGAATTCAAGGTCTGGTTGCATCGCATGAGACCATATCTCAAGAAAGCAGAAACAACAACCGCCCCCCCACTTGCAGAAAAGGGGGGCTGTAGAGGTTGTGTCAGAAGTTAAGAGTGCTTGTCCCACCATCATGGGGACCAGTGTTCAGATCTCAAAAATTGTATAATAAACCAGGCATTCTAGAAAATGCCTATACTATCAGTTCCGCGGAGTTGAGACAGGATTCCAGCCTAGTCCAGAAGATGCACAGCCCAGGTTCAGGGAGAGACCCTGCCTGAAAGGAACAGATGGAGAGTGACAGAAGACACCTCCATCCTCTGCTGGCGACTGTTGGTACATACCCACATTTACCTGCACACACGTGTACTCACACAGAAACACATACAAACAAACAAATAAGTTCTTTAACAGAGAAAATGATCGTGATAGATAATAGAAGTAAACAAACATAACATATGGTGCTAACCATCGTGGAACTCTGCTTTACGAAATTATTCTTCCATTCTTCCTCTTCTTCCTCTGGTTCATCGTTTGACGTCTGAAGGAACTCCATGGGTTTATTAGCATGCCCCAAGTCACTACTGTCTGGGAAAGACTCCACTGATTATCTTCAAAGAAAAGACCCATCTTCCGCAGGGTTTAAAATCAGTACTCCACCTCCTGGCTAGGAGACCCACGCATCAGCTGTGTCAGGTTGCCTTGGGCTAGTCTTGTGTAACGAATTCTCATTCCTTCCCAGGCTGCCTCCTCATGGTACAGAAAGCGTCTCAGTCTAAGAAGGCTTCGGGTCTTTTGTGAGCCACAGGCAGAGTCCCTTACCTTCTGGAGCCACGGGTGAACTGATCCATTTGGCTCTTGTCCTTCTCCTATCACTAACCAAGCCTCATTTTATGAACTGAATGAGTGAAACGGTGGGGGAAGAGTTTTCTCCCCCTTGGTTCTTGTCAATATGTGCTCCGGCCTACAGATGCAAAAGGAAAAGCTAGATAAAATGGAAAGGTGGTTCAGCAGCTGAGCACTGGTTGTTCCTCAGTGGACCTGAGTTCAATTCCCAGCACCCTCATGTGGCTCACCATAGAATATAATTCCAATCCCAGGAGATCTGGCACCCTCTTCTGGCCTCCTCAGACACCACACATATGTGGTACGCAGAGATACACATCTGGGCAATACACCTATACACATAATGTGAAAATATATAAAACCTAAAGGAAAAAAAAGGAAAGCTGGGTTCTGAGCCACTCCACTCTTTAGCCACATCCCTAAAAAGTGGGAGGAAAGAGGCCCAAAAGTGATTTTCATCAAATGAGACAAAGAGAGTCACTTGGATGGCTTCAGCCACTGCCTTTCACTGGGTCTTCTACAGCTGGTTTGTGTGTGTTGGTATTGTTTTCACCAGGGCCTTAATTTCCAGTCTCATTCTGCCAGCTTTGTACTTAGCAGAAAGGAACATCTGAATTCCTAATTAAGGCATTTTTCTTTTGCTGAAGACTGCCTCTTTAATGTCATGAGTGAATCTCTCATAGGTAATGGTGAGGATGCATAAGGAAACAAAACATGTATTTTAGGCAAATATGTATATTGGTTAAAAGGAATTAAAGCATTGTTCATGAAAGTGAGGACCAAAAATAGTATGTGTTGACAAATACACATTCTATAAAATGTTTGCTGCATTCTGCCGGACTCAGATGAGGCACCTCGGGCGTATAGGTAGGAAGGCTGTGTGTAGCTGATGCGCAGATGGCAATGACACCACCACATGGAACGCATGTGTTTGGATAGCTCTTAGTCTCCTCAATGACACAATCAATGAGGCTGAAAGACGGAGGAAGAAAGGAGCCATTAGCTGTGACTCCCGGACTGCTGTGCAGAAATGCAGGCATCGTAGTTGCCAGAATAAATGCCTCCAGAGAGGCAGGGGAGCGGGGAATGTTATTTTAATCATTTTAATGGGGTGGTAACTTGGAACTGACATCCTGCCACTGTTCTCTGGTCCTTAGGTATAGTTATACAAACCATTTTCTCCCCCATAGCCCTGTGGAAGAATATCTTTACAATCATCAGAGTGTGGCTGAAAAATTAATTCTCAGAGTTTCCCATGGAACTGAGGGTACCCGAGGGTGTGGCTGGTCCAGAATGAAGACATGGCTTTTGGATTGTGAGAAATAAAGACTGTGCCTTCCTATTGGAAGTCATCCTCTTTCAATCACTCACCACACATTCATTTATTTGACAAATGATTTGTTCATATGGTGTTAGGCATTGTAGATGTGGAAGGGACCAAGGGCTGGCCCTCATGGAGCTTTCAAAACTAGGGTTGATACTATCAAAAGCACACCGAGTGGCTGGAGTGAATAGGGACATGAGCTGGTCTGTTGATAAGGGGGGCTCTAGAATGAGAAGGTGGAGAAACAGAAGAAAGGCCTGTGGGTGAGGAAGGCATGAAGCAGAAAGGACCAGAGAATAGATGGGGACGGGAGATGGAGTGAGTGCCTTTGGCTACAACTCCAGACTGGAAAGTGATGAGGACAGGGACAGGAGCGTACAGTGGGACTTCCCTCCGGGGACCCATGTCTGGGTCATAAGTGGTGTGCATTTACCCACCTCTCAATGGAAGTGACTTAAACAGTGCAAGTCACTGAGAAACTAGGCAGTGGATCTTCTCATTCCTTTGAGTGTATACACGTTAAAAGCATGGAAGCTGTCTTGATGCATGCTAATACCCTTGTCCTTCCTCATCCTTGCAGGAGATTCTTAAAGGTACACATCTAAACATGCAAATAGTTCTGAAGCTAATGAATGCTACATCTTTTCTATATATGCACACACATGATAAAAGTTATCTTATAAATCATGCACAATCATACTGAAGATTTAAGTTAAGGCAATTTCTTATAATTAATGAATGTGAGTGCTTTGGAGCCATGATTAAGTAAAATAGGATTCTTCAACATAAGCAACTGCAAAACCATGACAGTGGATCTGAAAACCAAGGTGGCTGCTGAGTTACTAACAAGAGGGTAGCAAATACCATGTGTACACACAAGACAAAGGGATGCTTCATGTCGCAACTAGGAAAGAGGGAGACAGCATGAGATTTTAGGATGCTTTTCAGAATTTGTCAGTTATGTTTCCAGAATTTTCTTCTTAATTTCTTTCTTTAATAATGAAGAATGAAAGTGATTGCTTCACCAGGATGCACTTATCTTATTCTTTTATGAGCTATAGCTGTGTGTGTGTATGTGTGGGTGTGTGGTGTTTGTGCATGTTTGTGTATATTTACATGGGACACATACACAATGTGTGTCTGTGTGTTTAGAGGCTAGAGGTTGATGGAAATTATCTTCTTTCATCACTATCTTAAATCACTGTCTTTAAGACATCATCTCCACTGAGTATGGAATTCATCAGCTCAGCCAGGCAAGCCGGCCAATGAACTGTGTGGCCATGGTTCTGTCTGCCTTCACCCCCTCAGCACTGGGGCAGCAGATGTGCACCACCACACCTGGATTCTTTGTGGGGATGGGGGATTCAAACTCAGGTCCTCATGATCCCTCAGTAAATGATGTACTGACTGGACCGTTTCTCTAGCCCTAGCTCTTTTCTACTTTGTCTACTACCTTAAAAAGTGGTGCCAATCCTATGATTCATTCCACCCCACACACAAACACACACATCCATGTATGACTAACTAATGAAGTTTCTAGATCAGAATGAGTTGTCAAACATTGGGAATTTTAGTGATCAATGTCCTCCTTCTCAGCATAGTTTATGGGCTTGGGGTTCTTCTCCCCAACTTGCCTACATCCCTGAAGAACACAAAGGATTCCTCCCCTTTAGCCTTTAATGGGCTAAAGATCCTTCATTTTTGGTTTAAAATTGATTTTCATTGGCGGGTACCCTTTCGCTATCCTTCAGCCTCAACCTCTGGTCGTTAATGAGGTGCAAGCATCCAGCATAAAACATAATCTGCTATGTCTGGTCTCTCTTCGAGAAGCCCAGTCTAGCTGTCGATTTCACTGCTAGACCCATGCATCACACGTGTGTATGGGGGGTGTGCATACACACACACACAAAATGTATTCCAGGACACAAGCTCACTTTCTGCTTAGATCTATAATACACATGTCCATACATTTCTTTGACAAAGGAGACCATTTTTGATGTTTATTAAATATTTAAAATAGAGATCTCCTTCAATGTTATCCCTCATCATAAGCATATTCTCCTCCTTTTGACTCCATTCCTTTCAATCTGGAGGTAGTACCCATAATTCATGTTGTTGGGGGAGAAAGCAGCATTTTGAGACACTTAATGATGTTTGTCCTGGCAAAAGGAAAAACACGGTCAGAGACTCAAGAGTACATGGTGTTTTATGTGTCGGCACAGCTTTTTAAGGCTGTTTTTGAGCACATTAGACTTTCTAAAATGATTCCCAGCCTTCTGTATGAAGCATTTTATTCTTTATAAGTTTTATAAATAATGCATCTTATGGTGTTAGAGACATTCACATAATTATGATAGTGTGGACGAAATACAGCAAGGCATTCTGGTACCTGATAGAGGAAACCCATTAAGAAAGGGCTTAATTCCAAAGCTCACCATTGTGTATTTCCACACAGGAACCTTAATGCTCTAGACAGTTCACCCCAGGCCACCTGTGTTGCTGTTGCTGTTGAGAAATGGCCTCTTCTGAGTAGAAATGAGCAGTGAAAGTAGAGGCATAAGCAACATGGCGCACTTTTCTGGTCCTTTCCGACTTAATGTTTACTCTTTTTCTTAGACATCGTCGAGTGAAATGAAACCTTTAAGTATATTTTCTAAGTCAAAGAAAGGAAAAATTCTAGCTTTTGATGCTCCAGTAGAGATGGAAAGGAACATGCTGATCATTTAACCACTCTCGTCTGAACTCAGTATCATTCACCCCTTTCATTTAATCCATGTCCTGTAGGAAGTGTTTATATGTTGAAATTTTTATAAGATTTGAAAAGAATATAAAAAGCATCTTGGCACCCAGTGTGGTGGCCTGTCAGCATGTGGGAGGATGAGGCATGAGGAGTATTAAGAATTTCAGGTCAGCCTGTACTACATAGTGAACCTGGAGGATCCTGGGCTAGACTATGAGAATGTTTCAATTAAAAACAATACAAAAGCAAAAGTGAAATAAAAATTAATGAGTGTGTGTGTGTGTGTGTGTACGTAAAGTATCATTTGGAATTAGCAAACAGCAAGTCTGTCGCATAAATGTGTCATCGCCTTTAGGTTTAGTGAGAAGTACATTGTTGCTATTTATTGTGTATTGTTGCTATTTATTTAGGTTTTCAATAAATAGTTTGTTGAAACTGGGGGTGTGGTTCTTGTGACTCCGCAGTTATAGTGTGGCCCTTTATCTTCTCAGAAATATCCTTTATTGCCTATCCCTTTATTGCCTTTCCCTTCTCTTCACAATGAAGGAAACAGGCCACTGCATACTTGGCAGTCTTAAGATTGACAGTCTTAGCTAGCTCGACACATGGCTAATGCTCCTTAAAGACCGGTTGCTAGTGCTTTTGCTACGCCCTTTATCTTTTTGCTTCACACTTCTTTTTCCTGGTGGTAATTGGGTTGAGTGTCTAAAACAAGTAAGTATAGCTGAATGAAGCGCAATTGTCCTTGCTGGTATCCCATGCTTTAGAAGCTGGGGCTAAATTTGGCCTCACCGACAGAGATGTGATCATGCCCTGTGTCTGCCGAGGAGCCCAGATTCAAGTGGAATGCCCTTGGACTTGAGAACCAGGAGAGCTTTTAAAAGGTGATCAGTGGTGCTGTGCTTGTGCGCTCCCATCCGGAACACGAGTGGGTTGCTCTCTGAGGCTTCCTCCATGCCTAAAAAAGCATCACCTCCAATCTTTGGTGCTCCGCGACTTTGAAGTCTCTGTAGAAAGTATCTATGAAAAGCCATAGTCTCTGTCTATCCAATCCTGGTACATTTTAGTGGTTTCTTTGGTTTGTGTCCTCCTTTGGGCTCAGGTGGAGCTAATGACCTCCCTGCTCCTCCAGGGATGATGGTAAAACACCATCAAAGAACAGGAAGTGGAAAGTCCTTTCAGGCATGGAGGCAAGCCCCTTCCAGATGTTTAGCTCCTTCAGCGGGTCTCAGGATAGAGCAGAGGGACCATCACTTTGCTTGACGTTGCAATGAAGCCATCTCTGGAGTGAAATTTGGCAGCTGTGTCATAGCCAAACTGCAGGGCTGATATGACAGTTTGGAGAAAAGGAGTGAGACAGAAATAGCAGATTTCAAAAGAATCCAATTAAAACAGCAGGCAGAGCACAGTTGGGCAACAAGAAGGCAAGAGGATTGGCCCCAGAGCCTGACTCTGCACTGTTGATGTAGTGCAGACTTGAATCACACACACACACACACACACACACACACACACACGTGCGTGCATGCACATGCCAACCTAGGTTATGGCTAGAAAATAGCCCAGAGAGCCCCAACACACCCTGGGCTCATCTGATGTCTTGTTGAGCTCCCATCTCAGGCTTTCTTTCTCTTTCCCCAGAGGTCTAATAAGCAGGCTGAGTTGATGCACTCGTAGATTTAATTTTTTTCAAGTGTGTGTATGCATGTGTGAATTTGTGAGGCCATATATACATATGTGCTTCTAAGTGTGAGCACATGTATGCCACTAAGTATGGATGGCAGTCAGAGGACAAGTCTGGGTATTGTTCTTACCGTTCCTCTCTTTGGAGACAGGATGTCTTGTTGTTTGCCATTGCCTACACCAGGAAAGATGGCCCCGGGCTGTGATGCAGATTCTGTTCCAGCTTCCCATTCTACCCCAGGAACGCTGCGATTACAGAGGTGCACCCCACGAGGCTTTCTGTAGGTTCTGGGGATCTGAACTCAGGTTCTCGCACTTGGGGAGACAAATCACCTCTCCAGTCCTAGATCTGTTGTTTTAAAGCCCCTCCTCCTTTAGCCCCCGTGCAGGAGAATGTCATAGTGACACATCTGTAGATCGCAATGCACTAAATGGAAGGTAGCATGTTGGGGCCGGCTCTGCAGGGATGAAAACCCTTTTCTTAATTCAAGGACCTTGATAGTAACGATGACAGGGAAGATGATTCCAGAAAATATCCTGTGACTAGGGGTGCCTCTCAGTGGTGCTGCACAGGCTTAACGTATAAGAGGCCCTGTGTCCGGTGCCCAGCTCCCCAGCCCTGCAGGCAGGTGCCTGAAGTTGTGTGAAAAGTCAGAACCTGTTAGAGTTTCTGGGATGGATGCGCTGCTTGGGATACATGCCAGAATAGGATCGTAGACACCGTGGACTAAACGGGCAAGTATTGGGAATTGAGCACAGGGGGCATGGGCATGGGGGCGGAGGGAGAGAGAGCGAGAGGGTGTGAGAAATGACCAGACCATCAGAAGTCAAACCAACATTTTCTCAAAGGGAGATTCCATCCAGAGTGTTTGCAAATGCTAGGAGATCATCCTGGTTGTGTTAGTTAACCAGAAAGGGGAACAGTAGAAATTTAGGATCCATTTGATTTAGAAGCACATCTTTAGGTAATGAGCAAGGTTCACATAAAATTATGAATATGGTTCTGTGATAAAATGAAAGCAAAGCAGATCAAGAAAAACATGGAAGAAATGCACACATTGGGAAATAAATGAAATTGGGCATCAGAAATTCTGGTTTCGAATTTCAGAACTGGGGCTGAGCTCAGTGGACGAATGTTTGTCTTGTGTGCATTAGGCCCTTAGGTTTAGTCCCTAGCATTGCCAAAATAGCCATAACAATAATAATTTTTGTTCTGTAATTTGTTCACCCTCTGACCTTAGGGTAGTCAATTAAAATCTGAGGATTTTTGTTTGTTTCTCCTGTTGACCTTAAAATAGATTTAATTATCATATTTATCTCAGGGTTGTCGAGATGATTAAGCAACGTAATGTGTTCAGATATGTTTTGTGAATTGAAGAGGCCCGTGTTTATGCTAGTTTTAAAAGTCCTGCTGTACTTGTATGATGTGGAGTAAGGCTTATGGACAGTAATCACATACAGGACTGTAGTGATGGGGAGC